>JAOTQJ010086791.1:0-12263 GCA_025642045.1 Solanum sejunctum
GCTATATGTGGATGATATGTTGATTGTGGACAAGGATACTTCCAAAATTGATGAGCTGAAAAAGGAGTTGTGTAAGTTTTTTTCTATGAAAGACTTGGGCCACGCCAAACAAATTTTGGGTATGAGAATCACTCGTCTCAGAGATGAAAGGAAGATTTATTTGTCACAAAAAAAGTACATTGAACGTGTGTTGGAGCGCTTCAATATGAAGAATGCTAAGCCTGTTAGTACACCTCTTGCTAGTCATATGAAGTTGAGCAAGAAGATGTGCCCAACAACAAATAAGGAAAAAGAGAATATGGCCAAAATTTCATATTCCTCTGTCGTTGAAAGTCTAATGTATGCAATGATATACACTAGACCTGATATTGCTCATGCAATTAGTGTTATAAGCAAATTTCTCGATAATCCAGGAAAAGAGCATTGGGAAGTCGTAAAGTGGATACTCAGGTATTTAAGAGGAAGCTTAGATGAATGCTTATGTTTTGGAGGCTCTAGTCCAATCTTAAAAGGTTATACAAATGCTGATATGGCCGGTGACCTTGATAACAGAAAATCTACTACTAGATATTTGTTTACTTTTTCAGGGGGAGCTATATCATGGCAGTCAAAGTTGCAAAAGTGAGTTGCACTATCTACAATTGAAGCTGAGTATATTGTTGCTACTGAAGCTAGCAAAGAGATGATATGGCTTAAACAATTTCTTCAAGAGCTTGGGCTGTAGCAAATAGAGTATATCATCTATTATGATAGTCAAAGTGCAATAGACTTGAGCAAGAACTCGATGTACCATGCAAGGACAAAACACATAGATGTGAGATACCACTGATTTAAGAAAAGATAGAGAACAAATCTGTGCAGATTGAAAAGATCTCTGAAAATGAAAATCCTGCAGATATGCTGACCAAGATTGTGTTAAGAGACAAGTTTGAATTATGCAAAGAACTTGTCAGCATGAGCTCTCTCTGAAAGGATAAAAGTACCTCCTTCTGAAAATGTGTCTGGAGGGGGAGATTTGTGGGGTCCAGCCTCATTATTTTTCAACAAAGTAAAAGACAAATATGGCTGATCAAGAAAAGGCAGCAAGCAATTTGCCTGCAAATTGCAATTGAAGAAAGTTTGTTTTGTCTCTTGTCTGATTGGTCAAGAGAAGAGGTGGAGAAATTTTTTTCTCCTATAAATAGAGAGTTTCTCCTATAAATAGAGAGCTTCAGGCTCTCATTTAAAGCACACCAACAAAGAGAGAAAAATATAGACAGAGCCATAGAGAGAAAATAAATATTTTCTTCTGTGAGGTATACCATAGACTATAAAATAAAATAGTCTGTGAGAAAAAAATAGAGTGTGTGCTTAGGAAATATTTTTTCCTAAAAGAAATAATGTGTCCACTATTTTTGATATTTTTCTCTGAGTGTCTACTATTCGTAATAGTAGAAGAAATTGTACACTTGTGCCTACTATTTGTAATAGTAGAAGAAATAAAATAGAAGTGTTGATTTGTGAACGTAGCCCAAAAGTGTTGGGTGAACCACGTTAAATATTTGGTGTCATAACTTTTTCATTTTTTATATTATTGTGCCATATTATTTTTGTGTTACTCCTTATTTTTCCCAACACCAATGAAACAGAATTTGTAATATTCAACCGACCCTTAAAGCATTTAACTCCATACCAGTCCCCGCATGCATCATGGATGGAAGAATTCTTGGCAGCAACAGGATGACTTAGCTTCCAAGAAGACAATAAGGAGTTATTCTGGTTTTGGAAAGTTGATTTCCATTTTAGAAGCAAAAGTAATTGTGAAGAGATAAACGAGAGGAAGGAAATAAAGTATTCTGGGATCCATCTCGAAGGCTTCTTTTGGTTTGTGCAGGGTAAAGTTCTATATATATTGTAGTGAATGATTATAACACGTTGAGTTAATGGAATTTAGTTCTTTGTTAGTGAAAATGCAAGTGGAATTAGAAAGACATGGTTGGATTGTGGAAATAAACTAAAGTACTTCATTTCCACAGAATTGTGGATTAAAGTAAACCGTCTAAATAGGTGTTCCATTGGCTGGAAAATAATTGGAAAGCGAAAATGCAAGGAAATGAAAATCATCTACTTAAAATTAACGATTAGTAAGCTGAAATAAGACATGTAAGTACAGCAGTAACAAAAAAGGAATGTCTTCCTAAGGTTAAATAACAAATGTACGTCATAAAATTCAGGAAACATAGGCAAATATCTAAGAGTTAGTCTAAAATTGTAACACGCTGTACCTCTGGGATATGATTTGAACTGCTCAACGTATGTAAATAGACTCAAACCTGGTGAATTTGGTTGTGCTTAGGAGTAAAATTGAAGGTCTGAAAGTAGAGAGTGTCTTTGATGTGATTAAGGTAGTAAGGCAACTCTAGGACAAAGTTGGGTTTAAAACTTCTCCATCAATTAAGTTTATGTATAAGCTCGTACAAGAAATGGTGGATCCAGGATTTTCATTCAGGGGGTCCAAACTATAAAAATATAAACATACGAAAAAACCAACAAAATACATTTACAAAGCTATTGGACGAGGTTACTATTAATATTTCTCAACCACTACTAATATTTCTCAAGAACATTTACAAAACTATTCGACGAGGTTTCATTGCTTGGAAAAACAAAATAATATCGTCAGTTGAAACATTATTAAACACATCTTTTTCCATAAAAGGAACCATGCAACTGCTCAAAAACTCATCATTCATCGGCTTCGCAACTCATTCTTAATAAATTTTTTCTAATTTCTAATTTCTAAACCATATATTTTGATTTAAAAATCAAGTTTCAATATTCAAAAAAATAAAAAATATTAAAATAATAAGTAAACATAGTTCGTTTCAATTTAGTTCCTCTTATTTTGAATCTTTAATGAAGCTAAGAAAGATTTTTAGAACTCTATTTACAACTTTCAACTACCAAGGAAAGAAATTGCAAAAACTTTGAAGAAAATAAAGTGCACTAAGAAGACCAACAAAAATAATAAAGACCCATTTATTTTTTAATTTTTTCTTGTAAAATTTTTAATTTTAATTTCTTGAAATTTGGAAGAAGATAATGAAAAAGAGAAAAGAATTTACCGGATTGAATTTAAATTGGATTGGAGTTTTTCTTTTAAAGGTAAAATGAAATATTGAGACATTGGGGTTAGTTTGAAAATACATTCTATGGGATTCGAACTTGGGTGGCACTAGTTCAATTTTAAGAAAACTAACCACTAGACTACACTTCACCAATTGTTCAAGGAGTTCAAATTTAATAAATATACCTAAATGTAAAAAATTTACTTTGTATATACCGTGAAATTTTTCATCGAGGTGGTTCGAATAACCCCTGGCACTACCCTAGGTCCGCCCCTGCGTACAAGATCCAATTTCAAATAAGCATATCTCCAAAAATATGAAGAAATTAGTGGTGCATTACCTACCAAATTGAAGCTTCAACACATCAAACTATTCGTCCTGTTGGGAAAGCCATGGGCATTTTTTCTGCAATGAAAACTAAATGAACTTCTTAAGAATGAATCACGATAACTATAGTATTTGAATTAAAATAATAAATTCATATTTACATTAAACTCATCACTGTTGTCATTTTGAGAGAGTGCTTTCGCGATTCAACTATTCAATGAACCAGTTCTAGAGGAGTTGTTGTGTTAGTTCTTTAGTTGATTTGGGTTATGTCTTTTCTTCTTAAATTATAACCTATTTGCTTTCATAGAAGCTGTGTAGTAGGTGATCAAAGTATTGAAGTTTTTGAGTATACTTTCTAGACTAGGAGTGTGCATGGTCTTGAGATGGATTGCGACAATTGGTAAAATATAGTTGTGTAAGGTATTAGAGGTAGTCTCTTTGGCTACAGAGCTATAATCTAAAATTGTTAGGTTTTAGTGAAGGTAGATCCTATAGAGGAGTAATAGTATTTTATAACATGTGTTGTGATTATTTGTTGTTTATGTGTTAATTATATCATATTTACGTATTGTTATATGCTTTTGGTTACTAGTCATTTTTTTTGCTACTCCCTTTTTTTTTTACTTTTTGTCATATCTAGTTTATTCTACTTATGGATTTTGAGACGAGGGTTCCCAGGAAACAGGCTCTCTACTTCTATGAGGTAGTGGTAAGTTTTGTGTATATTCTACCCTCTTCAGACTCCACTTGTGAAATTTCATTGAGTATGAGTATGTTATTAGATTTCCATAATAAAATTTTTTGTGTTATTTATATTGCACAATTTATTCCTTATTTTGTGACTGAGGAATTCGATTAGTTGGTGGTAGCTTAAATAATACTTGTGAGTTGTGAGTCAACGGAATTTATTTTTCAGAGTCCATACGTTTCATAGTGGACGACTTTTAAAGTTTGTGGCAATATATTTTGAATCAATTTTCTCCATATATAATGAGTAAGTCATTTTGTGGTCCAGCCAAGAAGAAGACTTGGGTTCTCCTTTTCTTCCATTAGAGCGACTTGGGAATCAAATGTCTCATTATCTACGAATTAAAAGTTAAAAATATCACAGGGTGTTCTGTGGGTTTAAAAAATATTTATACATATGTGAATTTTTTCAAAAAAATATTACTGAATGAGTTTGTCAAACTTGTTGCTGTTTTCATAAATCAATCCCCTAATTCTCTCACACATGGTTGCCTCTCCGATTTTTGCTTTTCTAGATCGAGGCCAAAAAAGCAAAAGAAATTTATTTCCCTAGTGAAATATATCTCCAGTATTTTACACCCATCAATCTCGAATGGAGTCAAAGATTAACTATTTTTTGGATTTAGAGTATGATGGGATAAAGCAAAATGGCTCTTTAAACTGTCTGTGCTTCTTTCGTTTATGAAGTAGCAGTTAGTCAATGCAACTTTCGACGCTCCTCATGGGTCATCTGGAAACAGCCGCTTTATGTTTTTAAACATAGGGATTAGACTGCGTACATCCGACCCCCCTCACCCCGCAATGAGCGGGAGTCTTTCGAGGCACTAGGGTATGTTGATGATGATGAATATCAGTTTACTGAGATGTTTGTTTGAAAGTAGTTGTACTACAATACCAGTACTTGAGCAAACAAGATTGAAGCTTGTTTTAATTACTTTTTGGCACAAGGAGATTAAATATTTACCTCTTACAGTATAAATACTAATAGAGGAAACCAAATAAGCACCTTAACAATACAAGAATACTAGTCCCAGCAATTAAACTACTTACTTCACAACCACTCAGACAAAGCTTATTCATTTCCATACAGATCAGGAATTATATAGCACGCCTTACATGTGGACGTGCATCCATTGATGATAACTTATGAGAAATGAAGTGCATTGTTGGCCTTGATTTTGGAGTTTCAACCAAACAAGAGCATGCTAGATTGATGATAAAAACTAAAACCTCTTTTACTCTATCTTCAGGATATGGAAGGCGTTCATCCAGCAAATCGCTGAGTTGCTCATCATCTATAGTTGATGAATTTGCTAACACAGTAATATATTCCCCAAGATGCTTTCCTTTGATTATCTCCAGTGATAACACCCCAAAGCTGTACACATCACACATTTACGTAACCTTCATAGTATATGCAAACTCTGAACAATACAATTTCCAAAACAATGTTAACAACTTAAATGTGTAAATGAGGAAAAAAAACAATGGAGTATTTTGCTTTAGTTCATGAACTATTTAAAACATACCAGGTGCGACATAGCCATACGTTCCTGCAAGAGTAGTGCAATTGGATGAATCTGGCTTGAGAATCTTCCCTATGCCAAAATCTGTAAGACGAGCTTCATACTCGGAATCAAGCAAAACATTACTGCTTGAAATGTCTCGATGAACAATCGGTGGTGAGCAATCCTGGTGCATATAAGATAAAGCAGAAGCACCCTTTTAAGCCAATCTAATTTCTTGGACTCAACTTCATTGCTCAAAATACTAGACAAACTCCCACTCTCCACACACTCGTAAAACCAAGAACGAGTGTCGTGCATTTGAACAATAGCCATAGAATGTTCCGGTGCTTAATCCCAGTCAATGCCCTTACTTCATTCTGGAAGCTTTTAGTAGATGTATTCTCAAATGAAGAGTGAAGTCTCTTCACAACTATATTCCCTAACGATGGAAGGTCTACCTTATAAACGCTTCCATGCCCTCCATGCCCAATACAAAATTTTGCATCAAACTCCTCTGTGGCTTTTAAGATGCCCCTGTACAATGCCTTTCTATCTAACATGGTTATTGAAAACCAACCATCACTCCATCTTTCAACGTCTCCAACTCTCCTCCTTTTACCATACATAAATAGAACACCAATGAAAACATAGAGTAGAACTAGTGCTCCGATAATAGGAAGTATCGTGCTGAGGATGTGTTTACGTCCCTTTGCCATTGAGTGCTTCTTCACACCAGAAGATGGTCTTTCACAAGGCTGGAGTCCTGTTACATTGCCGCAAAGACCTTTATTACCATCCAATGAGGCATTGATAAAAGCTTTACTATTAGGGATTGGACCTTCCAACTCATTGTATGACATTATAACATTCTGCAAACCAATCTTGTTTTCAAGCTCTTCCGCAATGCGCCCAGATAGGCCATTGTGGGAGAGATTTAAGCTTACCAACACCTTCAAATTGGCTAACTGAGGGGGGAATATCTCCAGCCAGAAGATTACAGGTCAAATCAAGTACATTAAGCAGAGTTATACTCCCTATCTCCTTTGAAATTTTCTGTTCAAACTTGTTGCTCAGGTTCAACTGAAACAAGTGCATGAAATACCCTATATACATTGGAGTTGACCCATTCAATTTATAGTTTGACAGAACGAGGGACTCTAACTTTGTCAGTGACCCAAGTTCCTCTGGTATATTGCCAGAAATTCAGTTGTTTTGCAAAAAAAAAGATCAACTAAAGAGGTTAATTTTCCAATTTCTTTTGGAATTTGCCCAATCAAATGAATCCATGAAAGATCAAGTCCTAAAAGCCCTTTGACATTTTCAAACTCTGGTGGTATGCTACCACTAATATAATTTCTAGCTATCCGAAAATAAGTCAAAAATTCATGCATTTGCCCCAGTTGCTGCTGAGTTCACGAAAATCATTTTCTCTCAAATTAACGAACTGCAGGTCTGGATAGATACCAAAAGCTTTCGATAAATTCCCAGTGAAACTATTGTTGTTTAAGCGGACCAATTTAAAATTGTTGCATTTTCTCAAGCTGCTTGGTATTGGCCCTGTGAGCTTGTTACTATTCACATTGAAGTTCTTAAGTTTCCCATTTCCCACCTTGGCAAAGATGCTCAGGTAAATGTCCTGAAAACTGATTTTCACCTATTATCAACTCTTCCAAGTTATCCAAATATGCAATTTCTTTTGAAATAGAACTAGAAAATTTGTTGGTACGGACTCTGGAGATACAAAATTGCAAGTTTCTCAAATTGCCAAATGAAGCAGGAATTGGACCAGAAAGTTAATTTTGAACTCCAGATCATTGAGGTTTTTCAAATTCCCCAACTCTCTTGGAATGGGACCAAAAAGTTGGTTAGGTTAGTATAAAGGTACAAACTTTTGAGCTTGGTTAAGTAACCCAAAGTTGTTGCAATCGAACCAGTAAGTTGATTACTAGATAAATCTAGCTCTATGAGATTTTTTAGATTCCCTAATTCTCTAGGAATGAGACCAGAAAGTTAGTTAGAACAAAAGTACAAAATGTTGAGCTCACTTAAATCACCTAGAGTAATTGGAGTTGTACCACTAAGCTAATTATTGTATTCTCCAGATCATTGAGGCTTTTCAAGTTCCCCAACTCTCTAGAAATAGAACCAGAAAGTTGGTTATAATAAAGGTACAAAATTTTGAGTTCGATTAAGTAACCCAGAGTTATTGGAATTGAACCTATACGTAGATTTTTGGATAAATCTAGCTCTGTGAGTTTTTTTGAATTCCCCAACACTTTAGGAATAAGACCAGAAAGTTGGTTAGAATTCAAGTACAAAACTTGGAGTGCATTTAAATCACCTAGAGTAACTGAAATTGAACCACTCAGTTGGTTATCACGTAGCTCCAGTTCATTGAGGTTTTTCAAACTACCCAATTCAATAGGAATGGGAACGAAAGTTAGTTAGAATAAAGGTACAAAATTTTGATCTGAGTTAAGTTACCTAGTGTTATTGGAATTGAACTAGTAAGTTGATTACTGGGTAAATCTAGCTCTACGAAATTTTTCAGATTCCCCAACTCTTTAGGAATGACTCCAGAAAGCTGGTTAGAATAAAGATACAAAATTTTAAGCTCAGTTATGTTACCTAGAGTAAATAAAATTGAACCACTAAGCTGATTATTGCATAGCTCTAGATCGATTATTGAGGCTTTTCAAATTGCCCAACTCTCTAGGAATGAGATCAGAAAGTTGGTTAGAATAAATATACAAATTTTTGAGATAAGTTAAGTCACCTAGTGTTATTAGAATTGGACCAGAAAACTGATTAGACGACAAGTCAAGATGGACAAGATTAGTAAGGTTTTCCATTGCAGGGGGATAATACCAGAGAGTTGGTTCATGCTAAGATCAACATATTCAAAAAAACAGGAGAGATGAAAATGAAAAATCATGGAGTGTACCAATAACACCAGCATTAGTAATATTCAACCTGATTATCCGATCATTAAAGCATACAACTCCATACCAACCCCTGCATGTAGGGTGTATATGGATCAGGTTGGTTCAAATTTTTTAAATATCAAACCAAATTATTTATGTGGGATTTTTTAATATATAGACCAAACCAATAAAATTTGAGTTTTTCAACCTCACATTTTTTTGGATTCTTTCAGATTTTTTGAGTTTTTTGAATTTGTTTGAATGTTTTGGTAACCAACCTTTTCTTACAAAATTATGTGTGAAAAGATAATTCTCCTTTTCTAGCCATAGAAGAAGTTGATTAATATGAATAATGAAGTTGCTTTTACATGCTAACTTGCTTTTCAATTTCTTAGAAACTATTAGTTAGTAAAATAGTGTTTAAAGAAAGTACTAATCATCCAGTATATACAGCCCCAAAATAAATAACAAAACTAGAAGTTGGGATACCAAAAAGATCAAATTCTTCAATGATATCAATTTGAACAAGTTGACTAATCAATCTCCAAAGGTGAATCTGTATATTCTGAAAAAAAAAGAAACAAATTGAGTACTAAATAAAATTAAAAAATAAAATCATACTTAATCAAGAATTAAATTTATAAAATTATCTTCTTCAATTTGCTCAATTTTCTAGACTTCCTCCAATATGTCTTCAAATTTGCATTCTTTAGTAGGTGATCGAATCCATTTGTTGAGTGCAAATAAGAGCTTCTACCATTTTTGGAGATAGAGAAGTTCGATAAGTATCAAGAATTCGACCACCTGTACTAAAAGCCGATTCAGATGCAACAGTAGAAATAGTAACAGAAAGAACATCCCTTGCAATTCTAGAAATAATCGGATATCTACTCGAAGAAGCTTTTCACCAACTCAAGATATTGAAATCCCGAATCTTCACCACATCATCTGTTAAGTAGGACTCAAGTTTAGATTTTTTTTTTCACAATTTTGATCATGTAACATATATCTCTCCCACTGAGCTTGCAACAAATCATTAGATTCACCCATAATGCAATTGTCATCTTCAATATCACAATTAGAATATTCAGAACAAGACTCGCTGTAGTGATTATACAAGAGACTCAAAGTAGCATACACATCTTGAGATTTAAGTTTCCCAACAACGAACCATATGTAATAGAAAGAGTATAGTTCACATACTTCATTTTGTATTCGCAATCCAATACAACAATAACAATTAGTAACATATTCATACTCTTAAATTTCCCCCAATATTTATCCAGCTTGGATTCCATCCTCTTTGCCATATCAACCAAAATTGGATCATCATGCTTAGTATACTTAATAATATCATTTCGAAGACTAAAAAAGTCATACAAAAAAGAGTTGGAAGTAGCATATTAACTGCCTGAAAATTTTAAAGTTGTTTGATAGATATGAAGAAACTTCACAAAAGCTTTCACATCCTTACAATCATCTGCTGATGGATTTTTACTCATTGTATCGGTTTCTGTATAATACTTTTGATAATTATGATCATCTACATACATTATTGTAAAAACTTTTTCAAATTTCAAAGTTTTATCTAATATTGTATACATCGAGTTCCATCTAGTTTCAACATTGAGAATCACAAGAGCACGAGCATCTATCTTAACTTTCTCAACAAATGACTTGAAAGAAGCAAACCTTGAAGGAGAAGATCTCACATATTTCACTACACTTCTTATACGAGAAATAGGCTTGATTTGCTCATCTAACCCCTTCTTTTACAATCAAGTTCAAAATATGAGAATTGCATCTAACATGTAGAAACTTATTTTCAAGTATTATCCCTTTTCATTCTTCAATACACACCTTCAAATTTTTAATGGCAACATCATTTGCAGTTGCATTATCCAAAGTTATTGTGAACAAGTTATCAATACCCAACCTAATAAGTATTCCTCAATCCTCTTAGCAATATTCTCACTCTTGTGATCTGCTGTTTGAAAAAAATTCAAAATTTTCTTTTATAAATTCCATTGATCATCAATCCAATGTGCAGTGACAACCATATAAGTAAAATTTTGATGTCCATGTATCACTAGGAAGATATACACGTTGGTTTGTAATAAGCTCTTTAAGTTTTTCTTTCTCTTCTTGATAAATCCTTAAATAATCTCTAGCAACAATGATGCAAGAAGGTACTTCAAAATTGGCAAGGCTTTCGCCATTAGTTTCTTAAATCCTTCTCCTTCAACAACTCTAAATGGTTGCTTATCAACTATCACAAATTCAACAATTGCTCTTCTAATCTCTTCCACATTTTATATCACCCTTGCCGGAGAACCTAAACCATCTTTTAGCAAGCCTCTTTTGATAGGTTTTAAAGTGATTTTCGTTTACCAGTAAATCTAAATGGAGAATTGTGACATTTCATATTTAAATGATTCCATAATGTAGTAGTCCTATTGACACTTTCGGTAGCATAAGTTTTAATATAATAATTGCATTTGGCTCTACATTGACCTCCTTTGGCAATATATTTGGAAAAATGATTCCAAATCTCAGACGTTTCTCTACTAGTATTTTCAAATTTAGAAAGTACCAGAGGAGTTGTCCTTTTTTGCTTTTTAGGAGAAGTACGTTGATGTGGAGTGACTTTGTCACCTTGTTGAGATGTCGATGGCATAGTCGGAGGAATGTTGATAATCACCTCCGTATCCGGTGCAGAAGATGTAGTTTTCATCCGAAAGAAAGTTACTGCATACGATTAAAAATTATAATCAACTTTCAAATAACAAAGAAAAAAGCTTATTTTAGCTTAAACATAACAAAACAGGGAGAGAGTGCCTTCAAACTGTATCGATTAAGAAACACAGAGTTGAACAAAAAATCCAAAATCAGCACGCACTACAGACTCTTATCTCTTAAGAGTAAAACCACAGTACCAACTCGTCATGGTACAGTAAAAATAAGAACACTCCAATAGAATACAGTCATCTAGCACCACTAGTCAACAATATTAATGAGTACAAAATCCCAGATGTTCAAATAGAAATCCTAAAATGAATAATCAAACAAATCAAAATGAAACACACAACTCTTCAACAGAAATCGAATGAAATGACTGAGGATATTACCTCTTTATGAGTAGCGAACTGATGACAACGAGTTTTAAGATTAGCTTTGATAGCACCCAAAGAACTTTACTTTCTTGATTCGAAGCCAACAATTTATGGCTTCAAAGTTGTATGAGCTTTCTATGAATTAATTCTAAATATCAAATAAAAATTTTTGTGTTCTTGAGAGTAAATGGCCCTTTTGAAGAATCGATCAAAATTTCATAAGATTCGTTTGAAATCCTCAAAGTTGAAGCCAAGAAGAAGATCTGAAGAAAAAAGACTAAGAAGAGAGGAAAAAGGCATAAGAGGAAAGCCTGAGAGGGGTAAAAGGGAAGAGGGGCATGTGGTTTGGATTTCATTTTATTCCCCTTCTTTTAGAAAGAAAGTCAAAAAGGCATTCCCCTCTGCTATTCTCTTGTCCCCCACGTAAATCCTTGAAAAAATAAAAACATATACTAGAGAAAAAACAGAGATGTTAGGAGAGGGAATTTTGTGAATTTGAATTTTAAGATACATGCTGAATTAAAATAAATCGAT
>JAOTQJ010086802.1:0-12261 GCA_025642045.1 Solanum sejunctum
AAGAAAATCATCAAGTTAGGATTAGCTTCCAAGATTCCTCCTCAAGGTAAGTTATTCTTCATGAATTTTAATCTACCCACCCCGAATTTCTTCATCTAGTCATGAAAGTTCTAATAGGATTTTAAATCATAACTTAGGGTTTCAAGAAAATAAATTCAAGAATCCCAAGAGGGGATTTCTTGACTCTTCTTCTTCAAGAATTATGATTCTTCATCAAGAAGTCTAAAGAGTTTAAGTCAAGATTTCAAGAATCAAAGATAATTCTTTCAATTAATGTCTTTCCAAGTTCTTTCACTTTAAAAGAATTGCGAAAATTGGGGATTTTCTCTAAGAAAGCGAAGAGAAGATCGCAAACTTTCCCCAAACTTTAACCAACAATTTCTCTCTCAATTTTGATCGGATTTGAGCGATTCAAAAAGCTAAATTATATATTTTTCCGAGGATAACACATTTGATACTTCAAAAATTAACTTTGTTTCTTTGTTCGAGGTAAAATCTATAGATTTTACTGCTGCATTTTTAATATATTTTGAAAACTTTAACATGCGATCTCTTCCTCATATTAGCTCCATTTTTGAAATGATTTTCGCCATTGAATTCCTTATCACTTGGAAAATATTTTCATGTATAAATTTTCAGATTCCAATGATATTTTTCGGTGATGAAACTTTTGGATCATTTTACCCTTTTCACCGAATTAATTGATTTTAGTGTCGTTAGATTCATTATATAATTATGATGCTATATTTGAATAGATTTTGGTGAACTAGAGTGTCATAGAAAGGGAAAAAAACTTTAAAATTAATGTGATTTGAGACTTTATATAAGGCAAGTGAATTTCTTAACCTTTGTTAAGTATATAGAATCTTGTGCTTCTTGTGGGAGGTGTTGAGAATAATTTTTGTAGGCTCTGATTGAAATATTTCGAATTGAGTAATTATCCTATACTGATATTTGACTTGTGAATTAGATGGAGATTTACTATATGTGAAATAGTGATTGTTTGTTAGTGATATCGAAGTGATACTTATTTAGGATGTAAATGTGGCTAGGGTTTTGATGGTACTGAAATTGAGGATATTGCGACATGTATGGCATTGAGCTACCAATTCTTCATTTTGAGACATATGAATTTGTATGAGCATCTTGCATATTTTATTTTCATAAACATAATTATTGTGCATTTACTATGTGTTCGCTTGATGATTCAAGAAAAGATATGAAAAGCCGAAGGGAAATGGTTCCGGCTAGCAAAAAAGAAAAGAAAAAAAAAGAAGTCGAGGATCGTGTCACACGCTGCGATGGTTACTATGATTCGAGGGAAGTGTTGCGTGCCACGATGGATACTATAATTTGAGGGATGTGTTGCGCACCGCGATGGATACATGATCTATGTGTGGCCCCCATGGGTTCTGACTGAGGTATGTTTATGATCAGCGGATGTGTATCGTAGGACAGACATGCATCATTCTATGTGATATTGCATTGCATGGCATTACATCTCATGGCATTCATCTTCATCCCATAATACTTTATCTTGTTATGATTATATGGATCGAGATTGGTTAATCATTATTTCATTAACATGTTTATGTCCTTACATGATTAGTTTGGTATTGATTTGATGACATTTGATGAATTAGCGAGAACTTGATAAATTATAGAATTTTCTCCTATGACTTAAAAGTGGAATAAATGAGGATTATACTATCATAGGCTTTGATCATAGCATTTTCGGCTGGTATAATTATGAAGGTTATGACCTAGGTTGTAATTGTGGGGGTTTTGGTTAGAGTGTTGGGGTACTGGTATTCTATATTACTTAATTTTGTGTTTATTAGTTCACTTGCTGAGTAACGTGTGTTTGGTACTCATTTCCCCTTGCTACAGCAGTTTTCTAGGTTGCGAGCCCGGATAGTCGTGATATTATCCACTCTTCCTTGTCCAAGGCTTCCTGTGGAGATTGTGAGAGGTAGTTGTTTGCCATCCCAACTGACTTCATACTACTACTTATGATTTTATTCTATTCTAGAGACAATATCATTTGACACTTGTGATTTTTTTCGAATCAATTGTAATACGTTAGAAGCTTGTGCATGTGACAACCAAGTTTTGGGGATTTTTTATTAAGTTCACTTATTGTACATAATTAAACTTTTATTTTTATTATAATTGCGCATTTTTAATGTTATAGTTTGGTTGTTGCTGAGTTGTCTTGGTGGGTTAAGACGAGTGCCATCACGCCAGAATTTTGGGTCGTGACACAATTGTCTAGAGCTAAGGGCGAGTCGAAGTCAATGGAACACTCGCTACACTCCACAAAAGCAAAATAAAGAAAAATACAAGTAGGAGTCAGTACGAGCCACATATACTGAGTAGGTATCATTAGTCGACTCCAAACAGAAATCAATATGCATAAAATAATAGTAGGAAATCAACTATAACACATAACATGTGGCAACAGCAAGAGGTAACTACATAATCAATCAATAATATGAAGAATACACATGAGGACTCAGGCCTCTACATCATGCTTTTTTGGGGAGATAGGTGTTTGGTATTAACTATATTAAATTATTTTAACACATTTTCCTTTATTATTATTGTACCAGAACGTGGTACCCGATCCTATAATATATATGTGTCAAAACATGACACCCGATCCTATAATATATGTGTCAAAAAGTGACACCCGATCCTATAATATATATATGTCAGAAAGTGATACACGATCCTATAATATATATGTGTCAGAACGTGACACCCGATCCAGTATATATAATTTATTTTTCGTTATCATTACTTCTCACTTCATCACTAATGTATCATCAAACCTTCTTTATTCAAGGCATCACTTTGAGAGATTAAGTTCAAGATTATGGGTTTCATGGTCTTGAAATTGCAGACCAATTACAATAATATATCAGTCAATCAAACCATAATGTATAGAAAATATCATAACTTTTACTCAATAATCTCTATTAGATAGAATAAAATATAACCTACCTCAAACCGAAGAACCTAAATCAAGCTAGCTAGTCCATCGATGCTTCTCCTTTCTTCAATATCTCCAACCATTTCAAATCTAGAAAATATATAATATTCATAAGCAAATGAGTCATAGACACCCATATTCCTATATATCCAGCTTAAATTCAAAACTCATCCAATTCCATAATTAAATTTCTAAATTCGAGCCTAGGATTTAGTCTTAAAACCTCCAAATCACATAACCCTAAATGTGTTCATATAATATAATATACATAGTATTTAATTATCTATCTCAACATATCCAAATTTATTTTATAATGTGATATTAATAAATCGAAAAGCATAATGCAATTCGTAGTTTCCAACTACAATCCAATGTCCCATCTGTATGTTTAATACTATCTAATGTTGCGTTAGTATTTTCTAACAATGATGTCGTCATTAATACCACTAACAATTCTCATTTATGAGATTCAGGTTCCAAACAAATTCAATATGACAGTACTATGCTTCTATTCAACTTTACAGGAGTCAATATTAATAATAGTAAGTATATGTGTGTGTGTATATATATATATATCACTTTATAGTTCTATAACTAACCAACAAAATTAATCCTATATTTTAACAGTTACATCCTTCCTGGACACAACAATCTCTCATATAATAAAATGCAATCCTAGTATTGCTCCTCAATTTGCATATTTTCATATATGCCCTTAAAGTTATACTAATAGAAACACAGAATCACACATATATATCACTTTTTAATTCATTATTCCTTTTACAATCTATAATAATAATAATAATAATAATAATAATAATAATAATAATAATAATAATAATAAGGCTCAAACTCATCCTGCTCCGCAGGCTCAACATCTTCACTTCCACTATCCTCCCATTGGTTGTACCAGACATTTACAACATCTTTCAACTAGTAGGAGGCAAGCTCAACTCCTTCAATCTCATTAGCATGCATGGCTCTCAAGACCTTCCATATCTCATCGATGAAGTTTTGTGGGTCCTCCTCCACCTTTGACCCTGTATACACCGGTAGGTTCATCCGTAAGAAGTCTCTGAGCCTGGTTATAGCCATAGACTCCTGTGAGATGGAACTAGGAGCCTGAAGACCTTGACTATTACTCTGGGAGGCCACTAGCTAAGTAAGCATAGTAATGGCTCCCCTAAACTCTTCCTCTTAGGTGGGGGCTGGCTGTGGCTGTGCAGGTGGCACCTATGGGACTTCAGCAGTCCTGGTAGGTCAACCCCGTCTCCTTGTCCCTGTTTGAGTAGGGACCTCTGGTTGGGAATTCTTAGCAGTTAGGTGAGGCATCTCTCTGTGCATCAGTTCATTTTGGTGGCACATTCTTCAAATGTGTACTTCATGAATTAGAAAGGAGTTCTCATAGAGTTAAACTCTCTCACACGAACTCAAATCATAGAAGAAGAGTAACACTTCCTAATGTCCTATAGCCTCCTGCTTATGAAGTGTGGTGCACAACACACCCTAAATAAGACTCTACTAGGTACGAATTCATAGACTCCCTAGGACACTTGAACTCTGGGCTCTGATACCAAGTTTGTCAATGCCTCGGGAGGGTACCCTGGGCCTAATTGGCACTCAGAGACTATTGCTAATCCCCTAAGTAAACCACCTAGCCTCATCACATGCATTCGATCAATGAATCAATGGAAGACAGCAAACTTAACAAATAAATAACAACGAGCTACTCTACCTCGTCATACCTACATTAGGAAATACGGATTCTCGGCCACAAGACTAGTTAACAATGTCTATAGCATACAATAGAATTATGAAAATTAAATTTAGAAAGGGTAAAAGACCCCAACATCAATCCATCATCTCTCTATGTCTATGAAGCCTCTAAGTCAATAGTCTAGGAAGGTACCATGACAGACCATGGCTACCACAAGCTCAAAGAGTAACTCAAAACATAAGAAAAGGGATAAAAAAAGTATCCTCTGAATACGGGGGAGGACTCACCAACTCTCGAAAGATATAAGTCTCTGAACTTCAATGAAACACCTGCTGAAATTCTCTATCTACTGAATCTGCATCATTAAATGATGCAACACCAAATTGCGTCAGTACGTGAAATATATAGTATGTAAAATAGGCTAAAAGTAAATAGTATAGGTAGAATAACATGGAATGACATAGACTCATTAGGTACTCATCTCAGCTTAGGATAAGGAGTAGATAGTATAATATCAACATCAATCAAGACTTGTACCATCACATCAACATCAGAGTACTATCAAAATGAAATCTATTAAGGAGTTTCTCTAACAGAAAACCATCACCTATGAGCCAGTGATGATACAATGAAGCAATGTTATTGCCACATCCATCCTGTACCTTGTCGGGGTAGAGGACGTGTCTATCGGTGGATACACAATTCTATCAAGCTCTTTTGGAACTAAGAAAATATCCATTTTCATGGTCCAATTCTCTCCTACACTGGCCATGTAGTTAATAGATGCGAGTAGGACTCACTCTTACTTATTTCGGTGCTCAATACTCCTCCTAGGACTCGACATGCTCATAAACATCAAATATCAAGATTTCTCATCATCTAGTCTCTTTTGGACACAGAATATCAACTCATCTCAACATCTATCAACTCAAGAAATTAGAACATTCTTTTAAGGTTAAATTCAACCTCTTTAAGACTCTAAGGATATCAACTCATCAACATCATCTTCAACACACTCAATTAAGGACCAAAACTACAATAATAAGCATATTTATATCATCAAGGCTCTAGACATCCACCCCTAAGTTCATTCTTGTAATACTTAGCAATGGAAAATCATGTAGGGTTTTATATAATAATTCAAATAAGTCACTTAAGCAATAATTCAAGGCACGATGATCATCCATTCAAGATAATACACACACACACATATATAAGAATAAATTTCAATAAAATATCCAAGAGTTTCACAGACAGGGCTTAGCAACCCAACTATCAATTTACTACATCAATGAGGCACATGGGAGAACAATTTCATGTTTTGGGTAGCCTTACATACCTAGAATGAAGAATATTGCAAGTTTTTTGCAAGACTTCGATCTCCAACTCAAGGTTTCAAGCTTACTCTCTCTAGGTTCTTCTCTTAGAGGTTGAATTAAAATGAGTTTTGAAACCCTTAATCTGAACAAAATGACCCTTAAACACATTTTTGGAACTTAGGATAGGTTGGGGAATGACCAAAAGGCCCTTTTGGTAATAAAAAAATAAATTTTCATCCTGCAACACCATGCCTGCGTCACGCCAGGGGCGCGAACATGTGTATTTAACGAAATTTCTCAAAATTCATCCTTTCTGAAAAATTGAAGAAAAATCCCAAGTGTAAGTCCGTGCACTTACACTATCTTGGATTTATTTAGGATGAATTAGTTTTTGACCCAGTTACTCTAAAATCGGGTCGAGACTATTTTTTCAATTAATGTTTTGTGTTGATCGCAAATTTTGTCTTAGATTTTCCATTGGAGCTTGAAAAGATGCATTATGTGCATGATTCCATTCTAGGGGTATTTTGATAATTTCATGGGGTGTTACACTGTCATCGGAGGTAGCCCAAGTAAGTCTTTTGAAACACATCAATAAATTCTCGCACAACTATAACACTATCGATAGTAACATCCTCCCCTCAAGTATTATGGATAGTAGCAATAAAATCAAAGCATCCATGATTAATCATTCGATGTGCCCTTACATAAGATATTATCTTTCCCTGTGTCACAAGAGTCATACCTTTCCATACCAAGGATAGTGCTCCAGGAAAATTAAAATGTACCAGTTTAGCATAACAACAACCAAAGCATAACATGATGCTAACTAATCCATGCCCATACTTACATCAAAGTCAAGTAGTGATAACTCTGATAAGGCAACTATTGTGTCCTTGCCCTTCACAGATATAACACAATCTCTATACACTCTATTCACTGATAAAGTCTCCCTAACTAGAGTCATAACCATATATGGCACATTAAGAGTCTCAATCCATCGGTCTAAAGATATAGAAATGTCAAGGATACATACGAATATGTAAAACCAAGATCAATAAGAGCATATGCCTCTTAAGAATTGACAGTAATAATACTTGTGACTACAACATTAGATCCCTCGACATCCTGTCTGGCCATAGCAAATAATCTAGCGGTGCACTTGCTCCTTGAGCAACTTGTGCACCCTGTCGACCTTGTCCATGAGCACCTTGTGGAGCGACCATAGCTAGCTGAATCTGAGCCTGAGTATCTTCCATATTTTTCTGCACCCGTGTAGTAGCTTGGCTAGTACCAAATTCTCTTTTAGGATAAAATTTGTCAATATGACCTCTTTCACCATAAGTAAAAGAAGGACTATCAATACTAAAGCAGTAACCACTATGATTCCTACCATAATTATAACACCTTAGATGTTTTCTAGACTAGAAAGAATCATCACCCTTCTACTGCATCTGTTGTTCGCCATGTCTAGCTGGATAACCACTTTGCATGACTGAATCTGACTAAGTAGGCCTAGACTTCCCATGATGAAATCCAGTCTTGCCTCCAGATGGAGCACCAATAAATCCACTTGTATTACATGCCTTCTTCCTTTCTCGCTCAGTTTTCTCCATCTCCCAATAAGACTCACAATAAAGAGCAGTCTCAATCACATCTGAATATGTACCATTTCACACATCTCGTACCATACGACCATGGTAATAATGCTCTAGTCCATCCACAGATCTTCTCACTTTATCTTTGGGTCTCCAATGAAAAATGGGACATACCTAGACAATTCAATGAACTAGGCCTCATACTCTGTAACTGTGATATTGCCCTGACATAGATCATGGAATTGATGTCTCATATCATCTTGTTTGCTCAATGGAATAAATTTGTCCTTAAATATGTTGAGAAAACTGACCAGGTGATAGGTAGTGACCCTGCTTCTCTATCTCTCTAAATAGAAGTCCACCATGCCTCTAGAGATCCTGAGAACATAAAAGTGGTAAATTCCATACCACGAGTCTCCTTCAACCCCAATGTAGTAAGTATCTTTTCACAATGATCAAGGAACTTCTGAGGCTCAATAGAAGTTGGGATAGCATCAAACTCTGGTGGCTTAAGATCCATGCAATTCTTAAGATCTTTTGGGTTGCCTTGAAGTTGCAACTGGATGACCAACTTGTTAAAGGGACAAATGTGGTGTCTGAGTCACATCAACATTTAACTAATCTTGTTTTACGTTTGGGTAGTAGTCTGAGGAGCTGGGGTTCCCCCCTAATTAGGCACTAATGCCTCTAACATATTCAACAACCTCATCACAACATTTGTAGGTAAAGCGGCAGTAGGTGTAGCAGCTGGCACTGTCTGTGAGGCATCCTGAACAACCTATTCCTACACTTGCTCTGGGGCAACAGCTTGAGTCTGTCCCTTATTCATAACTCCTGATTGATGAGCAGCAGATGCCCTAGTCTGAGCACTAGTAGGATGAGACCTACCCTGATTGCCACAGGAGGTAATATTATGTTCTCACCACGTCCAACAGCTGCATAGGATCGAACAGTAGAGGAAGAGCCACGACTCTTAGCCATCTGCAATAAATATTTAAAATTTAAACTTGATTCAACTCAACGAACGAATAAGGAATGAAAAAGAGAATACATCCTAAATGTTTAGTAGCCTCAAGGTCATAAGTATGGGCACCGACATACCTATGAACAAGACTTTTACCAAACGTTGCTCCATGACCCAGGACTTAAAGTCTACGCTCTGATACAAACTTTGTTATATGCCAAAATACCCCCTAGATATGACTGGCACCCACCCACACCAGTTGTCGGGAGAACCTAATATTCGTACACACCCAAACTATCCAAGCACTAAGAATATAATATGTGCAACTCCAAAACTTATCAATACTCATAATAATAGAGTAAATAGCAAACCAAAATTGTATATCAATTTATGAAAGGAAAAGTTCATCAATACTCATAACAGTAGAGTAACTAACAAACCAAAATCGCATATCAATTTATGAAAGAAAAGTGTCATTTAACAAAAATATCTCTAGCCCATAAGATCATGGAGCATCTAATAGAGTGACATGAGTTTAATTATCCAGTATACAAACCCTAAAAAGAAGAAAAATATAAACTATAATAGATAGACCTAAAGTAGTAGCCTCCATGAACAATGCAAAGGTTCACCTCAGCAACAGAGCCCACGGAAACAAACTCGTTAGCCGTAAGTCTCATCTTCTGCAATAGTATCTGCATTAATATGCAAGAAAGGAGTGAGCTATATATAAATATAACCCAGTAAGATCCTCGACTCGATACTTTAATACCCCTGGAACAAGAGTTATAAAATGCATTTGCACAATGGATGTACATAAATAATATACACAAGAATATACTTCATAATAAGCTCAGTAAGTTCAAACAAATGTTTAAAAGGGTCGCTACATGTCTTAATTCAATCCACACTCAAAACTTATCATAAATGGTAGTGAAGGAGATCAACCCATCACCCCGACAAGTCTATGACAACATATATAATGCTCTAAAAATGTATTACGGCAGCGGGTACAAAGCCCCTAACATATTAGGACAGCATGGGTATGCCCCTAACATATTACATCAGCTAAGTATGCCCCTAGTAACCACATCACGATAATAAAAAGAAAAGCTATCCAGTATCATACCACATATAATTCATGAAAATATTTTGACATGCTTCTCATAAATAGCATATCTAGGGTTAATATAAAAAACATCAACTCTGTCAAGCACATGCTTGTCCCAACACATACAGAGAAAAATATTTTTTTTTCAAAGCTTATTTGAAAAGCAAGCACTAAAGCTTAAAATATCACTTACCTTATTAATGACAAGTTCCACAACTTTGCACGTGTAGAACACCCACCAAAACAATCCCTACTTGCCTCAATCTATGAAAAAATGTTGGTTGGCGATATCAATTATGTGGTCCAAACTCAAGTCTCAATATCTCTGGCATTTAAGTTTAGGGTTAAACCCTAATATCCAATACCTTAGACTATAAATTAAAAGTAAAGATATTCTTAGTCTCATTGTTAAACATAATTGGTGAAAATTCTAATAAATATATTTTCAACTAACAAGAGCACACAACAACAAGAAAATACCTGTAGTTTGTCACCCAAAAAAGTGGTTCAAAGACTGAGTTAATTATGTGTATGAATTTCTTCGAATTCTCCTAAAAGAAGAGAACGAATTTGCTCCAATTTTTTTTCTTTCTTTGCTGCAGCGACAAAGTGAAGAAAAGAATCTGGTCGCTTTTTTTTTGGTTTTGCTGAGTGAAAACTAAAATAAAAGGGGCTAGGCCTTTTTTTAAAATAAAAATTATTAATTGTCAAAATTATCCATTAACCCTTCATTAAAAATAAGGGTTATTACAGTGATACTAACCTTAAAATCATTCTCCAAAAGTCATAAATTTACCATCCATGAAGGTAGAAGATTAGTCTTACCTTAGTTGCTGAAATCTCCCAAATTTTGGCTTGAGTTTCTAGGTGAAAACCCCATAATTTCCTAGAATTTGAAAAGGAGTTGTTAGGATTCATATATCAGTTAACATTCTGTCGAATGGTTGTTCCGTAAGATTTCACGATGTATTTTATCGTATTATATTGAATGATATCATATTGTATTATTTTAATGAAGATAATATTTGGATAGTTTGTATCATTCATGGTCGTTGCATAATGTCACATCAACAATTTTACTGATAAATCTACACGAAAAGTAGGATATAAGGTAGAAATACAATAAAAAAAATGTAGAACAATTGATAAAATAGGATTATTTTTGTTTAAATAATAAAAAATAAAATAGTAAGGTAACGATACGATTGCACCAAATTTGTCATTACACAAAATAAATTTTTTTGTCATTACCTAACAATTACTTAAATAATATAATATAATTTAATTAAAGTGATAGTCAGAATCAATACTGTGGTTAAACTAACAAAATATTATAATACAATGGATAACAACCATCCAAATAAGGGGTTAGGGAATGGACAAGAATTCAGGAGATAGACTTACCTTGGTATGTTAGAGTTTTCTTAAGAGGAGAGGAGTGAAAAATAAGTTTAGGACGTCCAAAGAATGAATGAAATGAAGTGGCATTTGATATGCTAGGGTTATAATGCACTTTCAGCGCTTAAAAAGTAAAAAAATTGTGCAAGCTTAAGTATTTTTATATAGATATGATATGCTTTTGTGTGTTTGTGCTGGAAAGGAGGTTTCGAAAGTAAAAGATAAAATGCATTAAAAAATCAACCAAGTATCCTTTGGGTAGGCCCCATGGTTAACAAGTCATATTCAAGGGCGTGAAGGAGTTGAGAGAGTCCCAAGTCGAATCTCCGATAGTACGAATCAATGTACAAATTGTACAATCAAGTAGAATTTGTAGTAATCATCAAGGAAAAATTTCAAGGACTTGGGCCTGGTTTGGGCCCAAGTATTCTTGGGAAAACTTGGGGAAAATAATGGGATGGGGTGTTTGGCCAAAAAATTTGGTAAATAATTTTTGAGAAATTTTCAAGTTCCCAAATACTAGAAAAAGAAGTAGTTTTTGGGAAACTTCAGACATACTTGAGAAGTTTTGAATATTTAAAAATTACCTCAAACTTTTATATTTTATTTAAAAAAATTTATCATTTATTAATTTAAATTAAATATTCATCTAGCAATTTATTCCATTTAACATGACCAACCAATTCATTTATTAACACTGATCAATTCATTTACTAATACCAATCAATATCTACTATAATAAATAATACAATCCATTTATTAATTAGCACCAACCAATATCTACTATAATAAGTGCACTATATCTATAAAAACAACATCCATGAAAAACTTTCATATAAAACATAACAGAGCCTTCAAGTCCATGAATATTCAGTTGAAGAAATATGTGAATAGTGTGTGAAAATTCTCTATGTGAAGTCACTACAACAACAACAACATACCCAGTGATGTCCCACCAGTGGGGTTTGGGGAGGGTAGCTTGTACGCAGACCTTACCGCTACCTCATCGAGGTAGAGAGACTATTTCCTAAAACCCTCAACTCAAAACCCATACGTAGAAGTACTAGATATGGATAAACATACCAAGATGAAAATGTTAGATGAAATGAGATATAATGAAATGTAATAAAATGACATGGAACGCAACGTAAAGAAAAAA
>JAOTQJ010086823.1:0-12261 GCA_025642045.1 Solanum sejunctum
GATTCTTGAATTCTTGACTTGGAATCTTTAGAGTTCTTGATGAAGAACCCTGATTCTTGAAAAAGAAGAATCAAGAATTCCTTTCTTGGAATTCTTCAATTCATTTCTTGAAACCCTAGGTTATGATTTAAGATTCTATTAGGGATTCATGAATAGTTAAGGAAATTCGGGTTGGGTAGATTGAAATCTATGAAGAATAACTTATCTTGAGGATGAATCTTGAAAACAAATCCTAACTTGATGACTTTCTTGATGATTTTGAGCGTTCATATTTAAGAGTGAAGGAGAGGGGTTTTTATTATGAAAACTCTAGTTTTGTGCGTTTTGGGACCTTTAATAGACCCCCAAAGGCTTTATGATAAAAGTACTCTCAAATAAAAGAAAAACAATGCCATCGCTTATCCAGTAAGGGTTCGCGTTCTGCCCGCGACGCGCTCAGAGCGCAGACCTTCAGATAACTCTATACTCCTTCACTAAAATGGTCATAAATTTATAGTCCTAACTCTTATTAACGCAAAATTAGATGTGTTGGAAAGCTAATTCGAATATCTTCGATTTGATATATTATGAGTCACCTAATTCATTATACTTTAGGACATATGGTCATTTAAAATTGACCCTTCTATCGACTCATATGAAAACTTAGTTGCTAGAAGTTCTTTGGACTTGGCTTGATATAAAAGATCCCTTATACTCGCTTATTGTCTTAGGAGGGGTCAAAAAATGATCAAAGTTCCATTCCCAAACTAAAAGAATAAAATTGATCTCGAAATACCATGTTTGCGACGCGCCTGGGGAGCAGACATGTATATTTCACAAATTTCTCAGAATACGTTCTTTCCAGGAAGTTTAAGAAAAATCTCAAGTGTAGGTCCACACCCTAGGTGCGTACTCACACTGTCCTGAATTTAATTACAAAAAATTATTTTTCAATTCGGTTGCTCTAAAATCGGATTGTGACCATTTTTCCACTTTATTTTTCGCATTAATCGCAAATTCAGCCTTGAATTTTTCATTGGAATTTGGGAAGACTACTTATGCGCACGATTCTATTCTAGGGGTATTTCAATAATTTCAAGGGTGTTACATTTTTATTATATTGAAAAGCCAAAATGAGGACGACCAATAATAATTGTTGTAAATATGCTTAGTTTCAAGGGCAAAAAATAGTTGGGTGTTTTAATAAAAATAGTTGAATATTTTAAGGTTAGTTTCATATATATATATATATATATATATTACCAATTACCTCTAAACATGTGCAATAAGTTATAACCCATTCTCTTTACATCATTTCCATTTTATTGTTTATTTATAAATTTTTAGATGCTTGGCTATTATCAACTCTATTTATATTTGTGAACCTCATTTGTCATTACAATATTCACTATATTTTTTAATAACAAAATATGTTATATTTTTCTTTTAAATGTACTTTCTTCATTTTAAAACATTCATCAGAATTTCTTTTTAGATTCAAATGATGTAAATTTTGACCAACACTTAAAAATATATATTTTTTTAATTGTATTGATATGAGATATTACTTTCTGTATAGTCTTTAAAAATCTAAATTTTAACTTTAAAATATTAAATTAATTTATTCAAATTTTAACTTTGAAAATTAGTTAGATTAACTCTCGAGAAGCAAACACAAAAACATAAAATGAAGGAATATAACTTTCCATATGATATGTTAGGATCACAAGATTAACTGACATTTATGTATATCAGATCAATATATTGAAATAGTGTTTTAAAACTCTTTGAGAGATTTTATCTTATTTGTGTTATTTATGGACTATATTACATAAATTGTACTTGTTTTCTTAAAACAAATTTTAATCACCACAAGTTACTATTTGTATTATACACAATAACTTTATTCGATAATTATTCAATAGTTTATAAAAATAGAAAAAATAAAACAAAAAATATTTGAGAATAAAAGATTCCAAACTCTTTTTCTTTTAATATAAAATACAAATTTCTTTCTATAGAAAAGTGAAGAAGTAGATTATCAAGGACAACTCTGTCAACTCCTATAAATATTTAACTTAAAATACTTTATTTTTTGTTCAAATTTTGAAAAACTGTGCACATGCATATAAAATGAATGTAAAAAAATTTGATCAAGTTTGCATAAGTAAGACCCGATAAAATTATCAAAATATCCCAAGAGTAGGGATGTGCACGTAACACATCTTCCTATGCTCAATTTGCAAATTCGAGACCAGATTTGCAATCAACACAAAAAATTGAGTGGAAAAATAGTGTCATTCGAATTTTAGAGCAATCGAATCAAAAAATAATTTTTTGATCCGAAAGTCGAGACAGTGTTTGTGTGCATCAGGGCCAAACGCTAAACATGGACGTACACTTTATTTTTTTAATTCTTCGATGGGATTTGGTAAAAACTCGTTTGGTAGATTTTTGGAAGAAAATATACTAGTCCGCGACCGAGGCGCATCGCGGACCTATATAAATTTGGAGGGAATTTTTCTTTCATTTTATGGGGGTATTTCAGATATTTTCCAAGTCCTCCTAAGTTCAATAAATGAGTATAAGAGATATTTTACATCAAGCCAAGTCCAAAGAATCTCTACCAACTAAGTTTTCATATGAATAGATAGAAGAGTCAATTTCAAATGACTACATATCCTAAAGTACAATGAGTTATGTTACCCATAATATTATCAAATCAAAGATACTTGAATTATCTTTCCAACATATCTAGTTTCGGTTAATCAGAGTTCGGAGTAGAAACTTATGACCATTTTAGTGAAGACATGCACAGCTGTCTGAAGGTCCATGACCTAACGAGGTCCCTTATTGTATAAGCTAATTATATTTTTTTTATTTTGAGGGTATTTCATCCTAAAACCTTTTGGGGTCTATCTAAGGTCCCAAAACGTATAAAACGTCAGTTTTCATAATTAAAAACTCTCTCCTTCAATCCTAAACAAAAACGCTCAACAATCATCAAGGAAGTCATCAAGTTAGGATTAGCTTTCTAGGTTCATCCTCATGGTAAGTCATTCTTCATAAATTTTAATCTACCCAACCCAAATTTCTTCATCTATTCATGAATCTTTAATAAAATTTTAAATCATAACCTAGGGTTTCAAGAAGACGAATTCAAGAATCCCAAGAAAGAATTTCTTGATTCTTCTTTTTCAAGAATGTAGGGTTCTTCATGAAGAACTCTAAAAATTCTAGGTCAAGAATTCAAAAATCAAGGAGAAGTCATTCAAACAATGTCTTTTCAAGTTCTTTCTCTCTAAAGAAACTACTGAGATCGAGGATTTTCTCCAAGAAAGCTAGTATTCATCAAATTTCGATTGGAATATCAACTTTTCAGGTATGTAAGGCTAAACAAAAATCATGAGATTGTTGTCCCATATGCCCCATAGATGGTCATAGATGAGTGAGAGTCCATGAGTCTCCATAAATAATTCTTAAAGTATTATCTTGATTAGATTCTTGAAAACTATATTAGATACATGTAGTTTCATATGTTGACGATCATCACAAACTTATTTTCTTGAATTGAATACTTTTCATGAGATATTGCATAAACCCTAATGCAAGAAATGAACTTAAGAAATGAGTCTAGAGCATTGATGATATAAATATGCTTGTTGTTGTGGTTCTGGTCCTGAATTGAGTGTGTTGATGATCATGTTGATGAGATTGATATCCTTAGAGTCTTCGAGATGTTTAACTTAATCTCAAAATAATATTCCTAATCCATTGAGTTGATAGTTGATAAGATGAGTAGATGTTATTTGTCCCAAAGAGACTAAATGATGAAAATATCTTGATGTTTGATGTTTATGACCATATTGAGTCCTGGAAGGAGTATTGAGCATCGAAATAAGTCAGAGTGAGTTTCACTCGCACTCATAACTATGTAGCTAGTGTAGGAAAGGATTAGACGGTGGAAAATAGATATTTCCTTAGTCCCAAAAGAGGACTTGATGTTATTATGATCCACAAATGCCACGCCCTTTCACCCTAGCAAGGTACTGGGTGAATGCCACAACGAGATCACTTTATTGTGTCATCACCAGCTCATAGGTGATAGTTGTAGCTCTGAGAAACTCCCAAATAGGTCTCATACTGATAGTACTCTAATTTTGAGTTGAGTTTCATTGAGTTGAGTTGATTTTAGCTCCCTTGATTTGAGTTAAGTCTCGTTGAGTTGAGTAGAGTTGGTTGATGGGTCACTTGTCTACTCTTTATTCTTGCTTCAGATAGATATTTGACAGTTTGATTAGTTATCTTTTTGAGTTGATGTTGTTCCATATTATTCTACTAATTCTATTTCCTTTAGCTATTTTACACATCGTACCTTCTATGTATTGACGCCACTTGATGCTGTATCATTTCATGATGCAGATATATGGATTAGGGTCGCCAACAGGCACATTGTTGAGATCTAAGATGTTCAGCTGATTGGAGGAATCATTACAATTATTTTTATCTTGCTTTTAGAGTTAGATTTGATCAGTTTTACTTTATTTTGAGGTAGCCATAGGTCTATCATTGGCACCACTTGATAGTGATAGAGGCTTCATAGACTAGAATCGAATGTTGATATTAAGAATTGTTGAGCTACTTCCTTCTACGAGACTTTTTATTTATTAATATTATTATTTTGAGACTAGGTGAGATGTACTCATTACTTTCCTTAGTCTTTTACTGATTGTCTTGAGTTTACTGATTGAATGAATGTGATGAGGCTAAATAATTCGCTAGGGGACTAGCAATAGTCTCTGAGTGCTAATTATGTCTAGGGTATCTTCTCATTGCATAATAAAGTTTGTATTAGACCACAAAATTCAAGTGTCCTAGGGAGTCTAAGAAGTTGTGTCTAGTAGAGTCCTTATTATTGGTGTCAGGCATGCTACATCCATAATAGGGAGGCTATGGGACATTAGAAAAAGTTTCACTTCTTTCAAATTCTGAATCATGCGATAGAGCTATTTCTTAAGAAATCTACGATGATTCATGCGATGCTCTAAATCTTTTGACTATGCCTTGTCTGTGAGGTTACATAGACAGTAGTGTTCATACTCTTATATATGAGATCCTCTACGATAAAGTAATCAAAATGGTAGAGAGACTGTATCAGGATTGAGAAAAGCTGACTAGTATGGTAAGATGAGTGACTAGAAAGAGTGCACTATTACTGATATGAATCATGCATTTGAGTTAGTTCTAGAGGTACCTAGACCTTTTTTTCTTCAAAACTTACTTTTGATGTTGCCATGAGAGAGAAACTTATGTCTCTACAAAGTTTAATGTTACCACCTCAGAGTGATATGCAATGTCATACAAACCCTGAGTAAAATTGAATCATCCCAGAGTTAGAAGGATGATGATGGAAAGAAAGAGACGAGATAGCAAGAGTTATGACTGATTGAGTCTTATAGTTAGAGTTATGTACCTATTTAGGTAAGTAAATATGATGAGTCGATTTTGCTAAGTTTGATGAAAGAGTGATGAGTGCCCTATGATTGTCATAATGAGGTATAGAGAGAGAAAGTTACTGTCAGAATCTGTTAGAGCGTGTTCAAAACTAGAAGGAGATCTATGTTGATGTATTTTGATATTCTTTTAGTGAGGGTGAAGTATAGATGTTAAATAGGAGAAACAAAGTACTTTTGAGGTGATAGACCTAAACTAGACTTATGATTTCCACGTAAGAGTATCATAAAATTCATAAAGTGATGAGTTTAGCTAGATAATAAGGTGACGTATACTAGATGGGTAAATAATACATGAGTTGTGAAGTGAGGATGTGGATCGAGTATTTGCTATGAGACTTTAGTAAATCTATATTCCTAAATTGTTACCTAGTAGTTATAAGTTGGTATAATATGAGGGAAGTATGTGATGTAGATGGTAGCAATAATACCTAAGCTTGAAATTTTGGGAAGTGATGTGAAGAAGGAGATAATATAATGACAGTGATAGTCCTTGTTGGATATTTGACCTAAGAGTCTTATTGTAGTGTTTTTTCAATGATTAAGATTTTGATTGGCAAGAAACATAGTGTTAGGAGTAGAGTAGAGGTACCCCTTAGATGGAGATAGTAAATTAAGGGAGAAGCACTAGAAAAGAAGAGGCTTAAGAGGTTTGAGATATGTACCCATGATTGAGTACAACTATGTGAAGCTCTAAGTTATGACTGTTATGAGAATCTAGATAGTATACATGAGTTGTCAATGTGGAGTAAGATGATGTTAGTAGTCTTTATCGTCACGAGTAGCTAAGTCAATTTGGGGCTTATGGATAGATGATGATGAGTTTTCCATGATATTCTAAGTCTTATACAAATAAGTTTATAAGGGGGCACAGGAGTTAAGAGTCTGCAGGCAAAAAGAGGAGGTTACATTATAAGAGTTGTGGAAAGTGGTTATGTTACCATAAGAATAGCAACTATAGAGAGATTTCCATAGAGACAAGAAGGAGCTAAGACTAATATCGTTGAAATAAGTCTAAATGGCTAGTTATATGTATGCGACTATAGCATAACAAAAGAGTTTAAGATATTCTTATGGGTAGTGATTCCTTGACCAAGTGGAGATATATGCTTACATCGTACTAGAGGAAATTGATTTCCAAATTTAGATAGAGGACCTTGAGAGCTAAGGGGGAGATGACAAAGTGGTAAACTAGAGTAGATCTTAAGTCTTCGATGAGTTGATCCATCAAGATGATATATCAACTCTTTTCCATCTCATACGATCTTTACCCTTCAATTGAGGTGATACTCTATTCCCTTTTGGTGCATGACTGTCATACCTACAACCTAATTATATGCACATCATGTTGATTCCTATTCATGCTGAGTTTTGAGAATGAAAAGCGATGAATTCATTCATTAATCTTGATCTTACCCCATGAATCCAAGAGTTTCTAGTTCTATGTTGAATAAGATATGACTTGAGTTTTACACTATGTATAATTTTGTGAATTCAAAGTGAATTTTGATAGACGAGGGAGATTGTACTTCATTATATATATTATCAGATAAGATTTTTTGATTGAATCGGGCTAATGATCTCCATTCCAAGACCTTTGAGTAATCCAACTTTCCAGTCTTGATAGAACTATTGATGATAGTAGATGAGTTATGGGTGATGGGAGAAAATGAGTGCTCTTGAATTTTGATAATGGATTTCAGTTCTTATCTTCGAGTTGATATTCCTTTTGAGCCTCTATGTACTTAAGTATACTAGTTCTTGATAGTATTCATGCCTAATAGTAATGTTGGAGATAAAGTTTAAACTCTAGACATTGTGTTCGAAGTATATTCATGAGAATGCGTATTCGAACAACTGAGTATTTAAGTTCCTGATGATATTTGTGCTTATTTTGTTTAGAGATCTAGTAGTTGAGGTTTTGCCAAAAGGGGAGATGATGAGTTCCTCCAAGTCCAAATAGTAATACTGATAGTAGTAGATTGAGGATGAGGGTAGATAAGGAGGATTGGGTGTATCCTTATTATGATATTGGTGTTAACTTATGTCATGTAGGGTTATAGATAGGATGGAGGAGAGAGATAAAATCTTATGATGAGCAGTAGATAGGTAAGAGTATATTGGTGTGACTTTGAGTGAGAACTCATTAAATGGTGGAGGTAGAAGTGCTAAGTAGGCTTGAAAATTCTAAGGTATAATTGAAGTGGTTAGAGTGATAGCCTTGAATTCGTGATTTTTGTTATGCGAGTATCAACGGTAGACAAGTGAAGACTTCATAATAAGGGTTCGAGAAAGAGTAGTGAAGTAGTGAAGAAGACTAATTATCTTTTAATGAAATCCCCGTGAAAGTTTAAAGTTGAGTATTGAGAATTAGCTTTGTATGAATATGATTATCTCATGAATAACACCTTGATGTTTAGAACTAGGCTTGAATAGAAGAGGAGGAGGTGGTTAGATGGAAATTTGAGCAAGAGCTATAAGCTTAAGTTGATGGAGTATAGTGTCATCAAAGGGAGTATAATTGAGGTGGGGAGTTGAGCTCGAGAGTGTCCATAGAGTCTTGCATATCACAATGGTCTCATTCTCGATTAGAGTTGATGACCTCCTTCTTGAGTCCGAAAAATTGATTGACAAGGTGTTCAAATGATTCGGATTGCTCAAGTTTTTGATGACCCCTTCGTGTCTGTTGGTGAGGATGTCTAAGGTATAAAATGAGAACCTTATGGGACAGATTGTAGGACCGTGACTAACTTATGAGGTAGCACAAGGTGACCTTGAGTTAGGCTTGATTTTGGTAAGAGTATGCAGTAAAACTTAGGCCTTGACGAGAGTTATGAGCTGCAAATGATGATTTCTACTCTTGAGTCGATGTTCACTCATGAGCTGAAGTATTTGAGTAATTAAGTTCTTGATGTGTATATTCTTGAGTCAAAATAGAGACTGTTAAGATCGATGAAGAGTCGAGAGTTTGATTGATTGAGGGAGTATTAAGAGGAGCTTTCAATTGTTCTTCGTGCCTTGATGTTCATCTCCACTCATCATTCTAGGACGAATGATCTCAAGGGGAAGATAATGTACACCAAATAAATAACTAAAATAACCCTATAGGAGGGACGTGCGCATAACATATTCTCCCACGCTCAATTTGCAAGTCCGAGATCGGATTTGCAATCAACACGAAAAATTGAGTAGAAAAATATTCTCACTCGAATTTTAGAGCAATCGGATCAAAAAATATTTTTTTGATTCGAAATTCGAGATAGTGTTTGTGTGTGGCAGGTCCATGGCGCACAGTGAACATGGACTTACACTTTATTTGTTTAATTATTCGACGAGATTTCAAAAAAACTCATTCAGAGGATTTTCGGAAGAAAATACACTAGTTCACGTCCGAGGCGCGTCGCAAGCCTATGTAAATTCTGAGGCGAATTTTCTTTCATTTCATGGGTGTATTTTAGACTTTTATCAACCCCTCCTAAGATTAATAGACAAGTATAAGGTATATTTTACATAAAGCCAAGTCCAAAGAATCTCTACCAACTAAGTTTTCGTATGAATAGATAGAAGGGTCAACTTCAAATGATCATATCTCCTAAATTAAAATGAGTTAGGTGACCCTTAATATATTAAATAAATGATATTTAAATTAGATTTTCAACGCATCCAATTTCGCCTTAATTAGAATTTAGAGTAGAAAGTTATGACTATTTTAGTGAAGACATGCAGAGCTACCTAATGCATACCCCTACTGGATAAGCTAATGACATTTTTTTCTTTTTATTTTGAGGGTACCTTCATCCTAAAACCTTGGGGGTCTAGTTAAAGTCCCAAAATGCATAAAATAATAGTTTTCATAATTAAAAATCCTCTCCTTCACTCCTAAACATAAACGCTCAACAATCATCAAGGAAGTCATCAAGTTAGGATTAGCTTTCTTGATTCATCCTCAAGGTAAGTTATTTTTCATAAATATTAATCTACCCAACCCAAATTTCTTTATCTATTCATAAATCTCTAATAGAATTTTAAATCATAACCTAGGTTTTCAAGAAGACAAATTCAAGAATCCCAAGAAAGAATTTCTTGATTCTTCTTTTTCAAGAATGTAGGGTTCTTCATCAAGAATTCTAAAAATTCTAAGTCAAGAATTCAAGAATCAAGGAAAATCCCTTCAAGCAATGTATTTCCAAGTTCTTCCACTCTAAAGGAACTACTAAGACTGAGGATTTTCTCCAAGAAAACTAGTATTCATCAAATTTAGATTGTAATATCAACTTTCCAGGATGTAAGGCTACATTAAAAGCATGTGATTGTTCTCCCATGTGCCCTATAGAGGGTCATAGTTGAGTTGAGAGTCCATGTGTCCCCATATATGATTCTTGAAGTATTATCTTGATTAGATTCTTGAAAACTATATTTACATATATTTTTATATGTTGATGATCATCACAAACTTACTTTCTTGAATTGAATACTTTTTATGAGATATTGTATAAACCCTATATGTTAACTTTTGAAAGTATGCAAGAAATGAACTTAGGAGATGAGTCTAGAGCCTTGATGATATAAATGTTCTTGTTGTTATGGTTCTGGTCCTAAATTGAGTGTGTTGATGATGACATTGATGAAATTGCTATCCTTAGAGTCTCAGAGATATTGAACTTAATCTCAAAAGAATGTTCCTGATCCATTGAGTTGATAGTTGATGAGATGAGTAGATGTTCTTTGTCCCAAAGAGACTAAATGATGAGAAATCTTGATGTTTGATGTTTAGGAGCATATTGAGTCCTGAGAGGAGTATCGAGCACCAAAATGAGTCAGAGTGAGTCCTATATTCACACTCATAACTATGTAGTTATGTAGGAAAGGATTGGACCGTGAAAAACGGATATTTTCTTAGTCCCAAAATAGGACTTGATGTTATTACGCATCTACAAATGTCACACCCTTTCACCCCAACAAGCTACTGGTAGGATGTCGTAGCGACATCGCTTCGTTGTATTATCACTGGCTCATAGGTGATGGTTGTAGGTCCGAGAAACTCCCAGATAGATCCCCATACAAATAGTACTCTGATGTTGAGTTAAGTTTCATTGAGTTGAATTGAGTTGAGTTGAGTTGGTTAATGGGTCACTTGTCTATTCCTTAATCTTGCTTTAGATAGACATTTGACAGTTTGATTGGGTATCTTTCTAAGTTGATGTTGTTCCATATTATTCTACCTGTTTCTATTTTCTTCAGTTATTTTACATACTGTACATTCCACTTACTGACGTCACTCGGTGTTGTAGCATTTCATGATCTAAATATATGGATTAGAGTCGCCAATAGGCACATCGTTGAGGGTCTAAGATGTTCAACTGATTGGTGAGTCTCCCCTACTTTGGAGGAATCATTATATTTATTTCATCTTACTTTTAGAGTTAGATTTGATCAGCTTTACTTTATTTTAAGGTATCCATGTGTCTGTCATTGGCACCACTTAATTGAGGCTTTATAGACTAGAGACGACTGTTGATGTTAAGACTTGTTGATCTAGTTCCTTCTACTAGCCCTTTTATTTATTGATATTATTATTTTGAGACTAGATGAGATGTGCCCATTACTTTCCTTAGTCTTCCGCTGATTGTCTTGAGTTTATTGACTGAATGAATGTGATGAGACCAAGTGATTCGCTAGGAGACTAGCTATAGTCTGTGAGTGCCAATTCTATCTAGGGTACCCTCCCGGGGCGTGACAACATATCTTTCACAATTTTAATATCATGAGATATATGTAAAATGTAAAAATCTTGAAAATAAGGCCATTGGAAAGAAGTTTCCTAGAAAGCTTCATACTATTGAACAAGACACGAAATGATATAGTAATAGATACAAATTTGTTAAAATATGAAGATATTTTTCCCCACAATTTGAATAGATTTTGAGACACATATAAATTGTTTGTGGGTTGAATATAAATGAGCTTGTATATTTTTCACATGTTTAAATTATTTGAACTGAAACATTTTTAAGTTTATATGAGAAATTTCTTAGAAACTTTCTCATTTGAAACAAGACAAGAAAAATAAAGAAAATAATGTCAGCTTTCTTGATTTTAGCTACGGTATATAAATTTACTTTTTTTTTAAGAATAATGTCAAAAAAATATTATTTAACTTATTTCATTTTTTGATAATTGAACAAAAAGATTGAATATTATATTGAGTATTTCACAAAAATAAAGATGAGAACAACAACAATAGTATGAATAAACTTAGCTCACAAAATAAATACGAGGCTGTCTTCGCTTCTTCAAATTTGTCACAATGTCCTCCACATATGAACCAAGATTCATTGTATTGTGACATTAGTTACCAAAGTCCACCCCATCAAATTTCTAGAAAAGGTTAATATATGAAATTTATTTTAAATGTTTAACTAAATAGATTGAATTTATAGAACAAGTGTAATGCAAAATATATAATATTTTAATAAAAAAATTAATCTCCAATGTCATTAGTAGATTACTTATTACAACTTATGTAGATAGTTATGAAGTATTAATTAAATAACAAAATTATTACAAGTTATGACATATTAGTATTAATTATTAAGAATTTAATTTATTTCATTTTTAATTTATTTTTTATTAAAGTGATTTGTTCCTTCTTTTCCGGAACAAGTTCCCATGTTGGACTATGACAAATTAGTACTCCCTCTGTCTCATATTAACTGAATTTATAAGGTAATACACACATATTAAGAAAAATATTTAAAGACAAAATTTA
>JAOTQJ010086854.1:0-45985 GCA_025642045.1 Solanum sejunctum
TCCAAATCATCAAGTGAATTATGAATTTACTTGGGTCATTTTATTATTCATCCTGGGCTATAAATATTGTCCATTTACGATGCTAAAACATGGGCTAAATTTACATCATTAACACGACCTTTATTCATTATCGGACCTGGATAGGTTCAGCATAGGGCCTCGTTTCCGTATAGCTAGCCTATTTATGCTAAGCATCTAGGTGACAAAATAGCTAGCTCCCTAAGTCAAATAAGTACCTCATTTGTTTCACTTTGTTTAAGGCCATGATCTTCTCAGTTTGACTTAAAACTTATATACAGTCACTTATCTTAAGCGTTAGACATAACCATAGCCCTCTAATCTGAAATTCAAGCACTTTTAAAAATGGCACTGATTTGACCAACCTATATCATGTACCATTTTCATTGGAATAGTACATAGAAGATGTGTGGTGTTACATCCACGCCACTAGGAATATTCATCCTCGAATGTTAGTATAATTGGATAGCTTAACCAAGTTGAAACCTTCACTTAAAAAACCTTTTGACAGAACAACAAGTATTCAAACACATGAACCTAATAATGCCCCAACTCAACATGTTGGACCTCCTTCTTAGATTTAAATAAGTAACGGTATTTAGATCTCATCACTTCTTCAGCTTTCTATGTCATCTTTTCAGCTTGCTGGTTCCTCCAAAGTACCTTTATTGAAGCTATTGCTTTATTCTTTAGCTTTTTAACTTGACAATCTAGAATAGGAATATGTACCTCTTCATAATAGAGATCTTCTATAACCTTCACATCTTCGATAGGAGTAATATTGGATGGGTCACCCATCAATTTTTGAAGCATGAAGACATGAACCACTGGATGATCCACTGAATGCTCCTGGGTAGCTCTAGTTTACATGCAACCTGCTCGAACCTATCAATAATTTTATTTGGCCCTATATAACTGGTCTCAGTTTTCCTTTCTTAACAAATCTCATAACTCCTTTCATAGGGTACACCTTTAAGAATATCCAATACCCCACTGAGAATTCCACTCCTCTCCTCCTAGCATCCATATATGATTTGTGATGACTTTTGACTATTTCTAGAAGCTGTTGTATTAGCCTAACTTTTTCCATGGCTTATTGTACTAGATTTTGCCCAAGAAAGGTGGTTTCACCCACTTTAAACTATCCGATTGGCAACCTATATTTACTTCCATACAAAGCTTCATAAGGTGCCATTTTGATGCTTTAATTGTAGCTATTATTATAGGAAAATTTAATAAATGGAAAATGGTCCACCCAATTACCCTTGAAGTCCATTGCATAAGGTGGCAAAATATCTTCAAGTGTCTGAATTTTGCATTCTGCTTGACCATCTATTTGAGGGTAGAAAGTTGTACTCAAATTCATTTGCGTTCGTAAATTCCTTTGGAATGATTTCTAAAACTTTACAGTGAATTGAGCTCCCCGACCAGATATAACATAGATTGGGACCAAATATAGTCTGACTATCCCTTTGAGGTATAACTTTGTATACTCTTCACCATTATAATCACTCTCGATTGACAAGAAGTGTGCTAACTTTCTGAGTTTATCATCTATTTTCCATATTGAGTCAAACTTGTGAAATGAGTGAGCCAACCCGATAACAACATATATTGATCATATCCCACTTCCATGTTAGAAGTTTATATATACTATATATAATCTCCTGGCTTTTGGTGCTCTACTTTGACTTGTTGGGAATTATGATATTGAGTCACATATTCTGCAAGGTCTATTTTCATGCCTTCCCACCAAACCATTCATTTTAGGTCATGATGCATCTTAGTTGATCCTGGAGTAATGAAGTATTTTGAATTATGATCTTGTTCCATTATCCTCCTTCTTCGACCATTAATATTAGACATACATAATCTATTATGGAAATAAAGTACTCCATTTTGTGTAGTTCAAAACCCTTCATCTTACCCTAACTCACCTTTTCCTTTAGTCATCGTAGAACAGGAACCTCAAACTGCTTTTGTTTTACCTTTATTACTAAGGAAGATTTTATAGTATTATGCACAACAAAAGTTTCAAGAAGGAGAACTCCTAAACTAGCTAGTTCGAGTAGATCCTTAGACATTCGTTGATTTACCACAGTCTGTTTGATAATATTCATGATTGACTTATGATTCAGAGCACCGGCAACCACATTTTCTTTCCCTGGATGGTATAGTATATCAATGTTATAATCCCTTATTAGGTTTAGCCATCTCTGCTGCCTTAAATTTAGATATTTTTTCTTAATGATGTACTGCAAACTCTTATGATCAATATATATATCAACGTGAAACCCATATAAATAGTGGCGCCATATTTTCAGAGCAGACCCAACTGCTGCTAGCTCAAGGTCATGTGTTTGGTAGTTTCTCTCATGAAGGCATAGTTTTCTTGAAGTACAAGCATTTACCTTGCCACACTATGTTAGTACACACCCGAAGATAATTCTTGAAACATTACAATACACAGCATACCCCTCAGTGCCTTCTGGAAGTTCTAGCACAGGTGTAGAAGTTAGCTTATTTTTCAGCTCTTGAAAGATCCTTTCACATTCATCATTTCATTAGAACTTAGTTTCCTTATGTGCCAGCGTTTGTTAGAGGTACAAAAATTGAAAAACAAACTTCAACAAACCACCTGAAATAACCTGCCAACCCTAGGAAGCTCCAAACTTCCGTGGGTGTTATTGGCCTTGGCTAATCTTTCACAGGCTCTATCTTTTCTGATTCAACCCTTATTCCCTCACCAAATATAACATGAACAAGAATGTCACTGATTTAACAGAAGTTTACATTTAGAAAACATGACATATATTGTAGATCACAAAGAACTTATAATACTTGACATAGGTGGTTTGTGTGGTCCTCTTCTAATCTTGAATATACCAAAATAAAATCTATAAATACTATCACGAACACATCTACGAATAGCTTTAATATCATGTTCATCCAATCCATAAACAATGATGGTGCATTTATTAGTCAAAATGACATAAAGAGAAATTCAAAGTGACCATAGCGTGTCCTGAAAGCAGTCTTGGGTATATCATTCTCTTTCACTCTTGCTTGGTGATACCCTGAACTGAAATCAATTTTTGAAATGCATTGGCATCCTATAACTTCTGAAATAAATCATCAATCCTACGGAAGGGGTATTTTTTATTAATTATCGCCCTATTCAATTGTTAGTAGTCGATACACATTTTTACGGTGTAATCATTTTTACGCACAAATAACACTGCTGCACCCCAAGTGGACACACTTGGTCTTATAAAATCCTTTTCCAACAAGTCTTCTAACTGCTCCTTTAATTTATGTAATTCTGTCGGGGCCATTCAATATGGAGGGATGAAAATTGGTTGAGTGCCTAGATGTAAGTCAATACGAAAATCTACTCTCATTCTGGAGGTAAATCTAGAAGATCATCAGCAAACACATCAACAATATCATTCACTCTACTGACTGATTGATGAGTTGGTGATTCTGCCTCTATATCCCTCATTCTAACAAGATAACATATACATCCATTGGATATCATCTTTCTTATTTTAAAATAAGAGATAAACTTATCTTTTGGTGCACTAACATTGCCTTCACCCATTCAAGAACTTCCTCATTACAAAAGTGGAAATACACTCCCTTAGTTCAGCAATCCATGGTGGCATAGTAAGAAGATAATTAATCAATACCCATTATAACATCAAATTCTACTATTTGTAGCTCAATAAGGTCGGCAAATGTGTCAAGATTATAAATAGTTACTACACAGTCATAATAAACTTTTCTAGACATAATAGATTCATCAGTTGGTGTAGACACTTGAAATGGTTTGTTCAATGATTTAGGTGTTCTCTTAAGCTTCCTAGCATCTAGTATAGTGATATATGATAGTGTGGAAGCAGGGTCAATAAATGAATATACATTATGTGAAAATATAGACAATGTACTTGTGACCACATGGGGTGAAGCTTCCAAATTTTGTCAACTCCGCAGAGCATAAGTGCAATTCTAGATTCCCCTAGAGCTAGCTACCCCTCTAATACCTCTACCATGACCTGTAGCTACTTGTTGACCCCTACCTAATAGAGGAGTTGATGATGATGATGCAACAACTAACCGAGTAGGTTATGTTATATCTCCCATTGTCACAACCCAAGCTTAAGTCCTAGACGTGATGGCGAATAGAGAACCCAAAGGCACTCCAAACAAGCCATTTAGCATATCATCACACATCATTGGTCATGGAAGTAAGACAAATCAACTTAAGAAACACAAACAAGGGAAACTGGGACTAAGGGAGAGAGACTTTTATTTAAATAGCTTGAATATCATAAGTGAGTAAAAGCCCAATCATAATACATATCTTGTCCAACTACACCTCTGTCATAGAACGTAAGGGGGGTCAAGATAAGCAATCTGGGTCACAGTCATAGTCAAAGCATACAAAAATTGAAAGATATTTTTAATACATAGGATGGAATGAAACCAATGTCCTTGAAATGAAAGACTCACCAACTAGCTTGAATGGACGCCACTAGCCACGTGGAGGAGGATGAAGACCAAATGGAGCTCTAGTTCCTACATGGTAACATAATATAGGCATAGAGTGTATGTTAGTATGTTTAAATGTACTATGTACATATGATACAATGGAACAAGAGATAAGAAATCTAATCAAAATGCATAAACATAGTCAATGGTTACCATAATAACAATATGACATATATGAATGGTGCTTGAAGTAAAATCATGCTTATATAGAACATAATATGTAAGTAGAAAAAGACCATCCTTTGGCTAATGCACCTACCACCTCCTATCCTAGGTGATTGGGATATCAATCCCTCAATTTGGTTATTAGCAAACATCACCCACCTCTAATGTGATTGAGGTATCAACCCTACAATTTGGTTATTAGCATACACCACCTACCTATAAAGTGATACAAGTATCAACACCACAATATGATTAATGAGGTATCAAACCCTCAATTTAATTAATAAGGTATCAACCCTTGAATTTGGTTAATGAGGTCTTAACCCCTCAATTAGGTTATTGAGGTATCAACCCCTCAATTTGGTTAATAAGGTATCAACCCCTCAATCTGGTTAATGAACATCATCCCTTTTATTATAGTGGTCAAGGTGTAGTACCCCCCTCCATCAATGCATGGTTATCTTAGAATAATATAGAAAATTCTCATAAATATAGCTCATATAAAATTTATTTAATAATAATAAAGTCATTTCACTCAGAAGACATGTATTGGTCCTTCAATTCCTCAAGAAACCTTACCCGGAAATTTTATCAAACATTTGGCAGGTGTATAATCGAGGTACAAACCCATGTAATCTACAAATGGAAAATCCATTATAAAATCATCAATTAATACCTTGCAACACCGTCAGAAATATACATCAAAATCTCTCATCAAATCTTACAATAGATCCAAGATTTATAGCTCAAAACATAGCAAAACAGTCATAAGTTTACATAGCTTTAACATAGTTCATAGATATATTCATACTAGTAAACCCATTTGTAAAATCAACTTTTAAGTCATGCAAATTGAGTAAAAAGGTGATTAGGGCACAATAGGTGGAAGGAACCAATGGCTAAATCCTACATACCTTCACTTTGGAGAACCCTTGAAAGAGATTGGAGATGGAGACTTGAAGCTTGAATGAAATCTTGATAAAATCCTTTAGATTGGTCTTGAGTTTTGGGAATTGAATTTAGGGTGAAGTATGAGTATAAGTGTTTGAGATAATATTGTGGAATGTTAAGTATGATCTTATGGCGAAATAAGACTTAGTATAGGTACTTCCTCATATGGTAAGGCTTAGTCCCAAGACATAAAAGTCTTCGACCGAAATAAAAGATCTGGATAATTTTTACATACTGGTGCATCTCGACACTAATGCGGTTTTTCCATTGGAAATCGCATTATCCGATTTTTAGATTTTGATACGATTGCTTTAAAATCGCGGTTAGACACTTTTTCCCCTAATTTTGACCCCTTGAATAAGAATATATAATCAAATTTTTGAAATAATACACGGATTTTGAGATCTATGAAATTTAAGATTTTGAGCATTTCCAAGGCATATTCATCCGTAAATGTAAAAGAAATGCACGTGATAAGAGTAATCATAAACAAATCAGTGCCAAAAAATATGCAACATTACATTTTAAACACCCTTTTCAAAATCTTATCATAAGTGTAAAATCTTCATAAGTTTGTCAACTTAAACATGAATGCATATGCATGACATAAGGGCTAAAACATAGGACTTAAAATCATAGAAAATGACTTGACGTGTTATCATAAGCTTGAATAGAATGAAAGAGATATGGCTATTATGTCTCCTTGCCCGCACAGGCTCCCCGAGAGACATGTATGAATGGACAACTTCTCAAAAAACTCCTTGACGAACACTACCTCAGTATTAGTCAACTTCTCCACTTATCCATCCGCCACCTCCATGGGGACCTTCTCTTAAGCAAACTTATCGTCCATATCACTTATAATCTCAAAGAGTTCTATAGCAATAGAGCCAGACACACATCTCCTCAACATAGTAAAATAAAGAACCAAACAAGCCATAATCATATCCGTAGGCAAATCCTATTCATATGCAACCTTAGAACTACTTTTACACTTTAAAAGGACATCACAACCATAACTCATTTTGTCAACCTTAACCACACCTATTCCACTTGTTGCCATGAATCACCATCTTCCCCTTGGGAGATAACCTCCACTTTGCTATCTTTCCGCCCAAAACTTCCAAATCTAATAAGACAGAATCAAGGCCTTGCTTAATCTAGACCTCCTCAACCAAAGAAGATTATAAGCACCAATAACACTACACTACCATTCTCTACTTCCCTCAAACTAACTTCAAATCTAACCAACCGATGGACCCTACTTTACCTTTCTTGCCACCATTTCCACACACATTTGACTACATAGAGCACCAACCACAACACTATCCCCACCAGAGAAACCAATGCACACTCATACCATAATCGTTAAAGAATTCTAACCACCTTCTTCCTATCCACAATGCACACCTATCATATCTAGCAAAAATAACCTCTAATCATCCAAGACTTAAAATACTACCCCCAAATAATTCACAAGCTTTAAATAAATCAAAAGTTCATTACTGGAGACCACTGTAAACATACTAAGGTAGGGTTTTAAGATACTATTCTAGAAACCCATAAACATAGCCAATGCATGAATCAAAAAAACAACTGCACCAATACTAATAATGCTCACTCGGGTACAAAGCTCAAACCAAAGATAAATTTTAGAGAAATGACTACCCCATTGTATTTGACGAAATAGATCTACCATCTTGAACCATCACATAACAACCTTACGGGTTCTACACTTATTTTAAACATACTATACAAGTATCCCAAACTACCCTAAAACCTCCAACACTTCAAGCTAAGCTCAATCAAGATCACAAGGCAAGACTTCTATACTATAAGAACATGGGGCAAAAATTAAAGATCAATTAAACCTTGAGACAAGAATGGAACTACCTCTTTTGCTACTAATTGCAACCTCCTACTCAAAGACAGTTTCATTAGGGAACTGGAATTTAACCCTACGAGTTCTATAACTAATGAAGACATACCATACATGCCACTAATCCACCTCAATTATGACATCAAAAACCACCACACCTAATTCAATGAAAGCACAAGACAAGACCAAAAGCAATAGGATCATGTAACAAGCCCCAAAAGCCTTACCCATCAATAATAGAAGTACGAACAAAATAAACATCAACAATTCCACACAACAACTCGAGACACACAAGGAACCCACTAGCAACCACAAGAGTAAATGAAGAAATAGTGACACATTGGACCCATCAATGCATACAGATCAAAGTCAAAGGAAAATTCAACTTAATGGTGGCAACATTGGGTGCCTCATTTTCCGTTTGCTATCCTTGGATGACGTAGAACCGATTGTGCCTTGGGGCACCAAATAAGGATGAACATCTTCACCCTTACTTTGAGTATGAGGACAATCCTTCCTCTTATGCCTCTTCTCACCACAATGGAAACAAGTATTGGTGTCTTTCAAGCATGGGCCTCTGTGAACCTCCTTACCACATGTTGGAGACATAACATAATCACTATCCTTGGGACTCTAGAACTTCCCTTTCAAACGAGCTCCTTTGGCCTCTTTACCCCTCTTCTTCATCATTTTCTCTTCCTCTAATTTCTTGGCATAAGTCATCAACCGAGATAATTCCATGTCACTAATAACAAAGGCGGCTCGACATTCTTTACTCACCAAGAAGGAGACCCCCATAATACACTTATTCATCTTAGATCTAGGGTCGACCATCAAGTGATGAGCATAATTCAAAAGTTTAGTGAACTTGAGGGCATACTCCCTCACACTCATAGCACCTTGTTTGAAGTTAATGAACTCGACCAATTTTTCATCCCTAAGCTAAAGTGGAAGAAACTATTAAGAAATGATGCTTCGACCTCCTCCCAAAGAACCACATTACCATTTTCCTTCTCCCCCTTCCATTGATCATACCATATTTGGGCTACCCCTTTCAGTTGGTATGCTGACAACTCCGCCTTTTCATTCGGCCCAACACCCAAGACAATAAAAATCTCATTGACCTCATATATGAACTCTTGTGAATCTTCATCTACCTTTGTTCTATAGAACACTGGAGTTTTCATCTTCAAGAAGTCCCTTATCCTAGCTCTCGAGGTAGTAACATGAGGGGCTTTGGCCCCTTGGTTGACTTTGTTAACCAGAACTTGGGAAAGTATAGTGAGGGCATCTTGGAACTCACCATTGGTAGGTTGCTCCTCGGGAGTCTGGGCCCTTATTTCTTGAGTATTTGACATGATCTTGCATAGAAAAGAATAATCATTAGGGGAAGCCTTACTTTGACTCTATAGGATAACTTAAAATATGAACAAGGGAAACTTTTCCCAAAATATCTTACAGCCCCCTACACATAGTTGTGGTGCACAACACAACCATGAGCAAGACTCTAATTGATGCAGTGTGTTGGACTCTGAAGATCAATGAACCTAGTGCTCTGATACTATCTTTATCATGACTAAAGCCTAGGGCCTAGATGTGACTAGCGAATGGGGAACCAAAGGAACCCCAAACATGCCTCATAGCGTATCATCACACATCCTTGGTCGAAGATATAAGATAAATCAGTATAAGTAACATAAACAAAGAAAATTGGGACTATCGGAGAGAGACTTATATCTAAATATCTTGAATATCATAAGTTAGTCAAAGCTGAAGCATAATACATATCTTTTCTAATAACACCTCTAACGTAGAACTTAGCAGGTGCCAAGACAAGCAACCGGGCTCACAGTCATATTCAAAGCATACCAAAAAGGAAAGATATTCTTTAATACATTGCATAGGAATGAATCCAATGTCCCAGGAATGGAGGACTCACCAACTAGCTTGAATGGATACCACTAGCCACACGGAGGAGAAGGAGGACCAAATGGAGCTCCAATTCCTACATGGTAATGTCATGTGGGCATAGAGTATACATTACTATATTTGAATGTACTATGTATATCTGATGCAATGTAACAAGAGATAAGCAAAGTAATCAAAATGCATAAACATAAGCAATGAATAGCATAATAATAATATTACATAAATGAATGGTTCTTGAAGTAAATTCATACTTATATACAATAAAGTATGTAAGTAGAAAAAGACCAACCTTTGGCTAATGAGCTTCCCACCTCCCATCCTAGGTGATTGAGGTATCAAACCCTCAATTTGGCTATTAGCATTCACCAACCACCTCTAAGGCTATTGAGGCATTAACCCCACAATTCGGTTATTAGCTTACACCACCCACTTATATGGCAATTGAGGTATCAATCCCATAATTTGTTTAATTAGGTATTAAGCAATCAATTTTGTTAATGAGATATCAATCCCCCCTACATTTTGTCAATGAGGTATCAGCCCCTCAATTTTGGTTAATCAGGATCAACCCATCAATTTTGTTAATGAACATTATCCTTTTTATCATAGTGGTCAAGGCGTGGTAACCCCCCCCCCCTCAAGGATGGTAATCTTATAATATAGATAATTCTCATAAATATAGCCCATATAAACATTCATTTCATAATAATAAAGTCATTTCACTCATAAGACATGCATTGGACCTTTAATCCCTTAAGAAACTCTAGTCGAACATTTTATTAAACACTTGGCAACTGTGTAATGGCGGTATAAGACCATGCAATCTATAGATAAAATCATGCAAGAAAATTCATTATAAAAGCATCAATCAAAACCTTACAACACACTCAAGCAATATACATCAGAAAGCCTCATCAAATCTTACAATTGATCAAAGATTTATAGGTCAAAACATAGCAAAATAGTCACAACTTTACATTGCTTTAACATAGTTCATACTAATAAACCCATTTGTAAAATAAACTTTAAGTCATGCAAGTCGAGTAAAAAGGAGATTAGGGCACCAAGGGTGGAAGGACCCAATTGCAAAACCTACATACCTGATCTTTGGAGACCCTTTGAAAGAGATTGCAGATGCAGATTTGAAGCTTGAATACAATCCTTGAAGAAATCCTTAAGATTGGTCTTGAGTTATGGGATTCAAATTTAGGGTAAAGTATAAGTTTAAGAGTTTGAGAGGATATTCTTGAATGTTAAGGATGATATTAGGGTGAAATAAGCCTAAGTATAGGTACTTTCTCGTGTAGGAGGGCTTAGGCCCAAGACATAAAATTCTTGGACCGAAATAAAAAATTTGGATAGCTTTTACCCATTGGCACTGTCTTGACCCAAGCCTAGGACCTAGACATGACACAATGCTAGAGGAATCCAAAGGGACCCCAAGGAAGCCTCTTAGAGTATCACTACACATCCTTAGTCACAGAAGTTATAGAAATAACATAAAAGTGTAAGAATAGGGGGCAACAGGACTAAGGGAAAGGTTGCACAACATCTTAATAAAGAGACAAGAGTCAAACTCGTATCATAGACATCAAGAACAATAGAGTTAAGGCTTTTAACATAGACACATAACTTATCCAACAAACACCTCTAATACATAGATAAGAGCAGGGGCCAAGACAAAGTAACCGGCTTCACCCTCATAGTCAAAATAGAAAATAAAGAACAGTATCCCAATATATAAATAAAAGCAACATACACTAAAGTCCCCGAAGTAGAGGACTCTCCACAAACTTGAGTAGTATCAATATAGCCAAGTGGAGGAGCAAGAGGATCAACTTGATCATTGATCCCTACAAGGTGATATCATATAGACAGGAGTATGCGTTAGTATGTTTGAATGAACTAAGATATCATATGTGTAGAAGAGACCAACCTAGATTTTCAAGGTACAAACCCCTTGGTGATTGATGATGGTCCCACCCCATCACCTCGGTGGTATGGTATAAATCCATCACATGGTTGACGATAATCAGACCTCATCACCACGGTGGCGAAGTACAAACCCCTCACATGGTTGATGAGTACAAACCCTAACCTTTGTTACCCGGGCTCTTATCCCACAAGATCGGGTATGGTCTAATGCAACACTTTGTATATATTATATGATATACATAAGCTCATTTCATCATGATATAGTCATTCATATCATATCTCATGTTTTGGACCTTTAACTACTCAACAAACCACATTCGTATATTTTATCAAACACTTAGAGGGTGTTTAATAATAATATAAAACCATTAAATATAGAGATACTACCATGCAAGAAAATCCATTATAAAACTATCAATCAACACCTTGCAACAACCTCAAGCAATATACATCAAAATCCCTCATAAAATATTATAGTAGATCTAGGATTTATAGCTCAAATATATCAAACCAGTCATAACATTACATAGCTCTAACATAGCGTGTAGTGAATTTCATAATATGGAAGACTCATTTGTGAATCAACTCCAAAAAATGTAGTTTGAGTAAAAGGAGTCTTGTGTATCATTGGTGAAAGGAACCCATGAATGAAATCCACATACCTTAGCTTAGAGATTAACTTGGTGAAGATTGGAGGTGCAGACTTGAAGCTTGAGGAAGAACCTTGAAGGAAAACCTTCGCTTAGGATAAGGGTTTAGGGCTTGAATTTGAGAGTGAAAATATGGCTAAGTATTTGAGTGAGCACTAGGAAGTGTATAGGATGATATGAGGGTGAAATAAGGCTAAGTATAGGTAAAAACATGTTTGGGAACTTTTAGGCCCAAGATTTAAAAGCCCTGGACCACACAGAAAATCACTATAGAGAAAACACACCTTTTTGCATTGCGGAGAGGATGCAAAGACCACTCCTCTTAATTTGTGCACCCTTAGCGCATCACGCCAGTGATGCAGATAGCTCACTTGAATTTGCCAATTGAAAAATCATAATTGCCATTCATTTGCTCTTAAATTGGGGTTAGACCCTTTTTCCCCTAATTTTGACCCTATGAACAAGAATATGAAGTTAGATTTTCGATATCGATCACGGATTTTGAGATATTTGGAATTTAAAATTTTAGGCATTCCGCGTCACAAATTTGGGCAATTTTTATGGTCATTTAATATCTTTCACTTGGGAACATTCGTCTCAGAATGTAAAAGAGACAAACAAAAAAAAGTAATAAAGAATAAATCAGCCCTAACAATAATGCAATATTACATTTAAACACCACTGTCAAAACCTCAATATAGGTTTAAAATCATCATAAATTTGTCAACTTAAATATGAATGCATATGAATGATATAGGGGTTGAAACATAAGACTTGGATCACATAGGGGACTTAGAATTAGTACCTTAAGCTTGAGTGGAGTGGAAAATATAAGGATACTGCTTTTACATGTCCGCTTCGGTCTCCGAAGTAGCACTTTCCATTTGTTGGTTCCTACAAACGACCTTAATGGATGCCACCTCCTTGCTCCTCAAGTGTTTAAATGGTTCTTTTGGATTGCTCATCCATTTGGGGGTAGAAGGTCGTACTAAGGTGAACTTTTGTACCAAGACCCCTTTGAAAGGACCTCCAAAAGTGTGAAGTGAATTGTGAACCACAATCTCATAGGATGGACAAAGGAACCCTATGCAATCTTACTAACTCATGGATGTACAACCTTGTATAATAATTAACCCATAGATGGTCTTACCAGGTAGAAATGGGATGATTTTCACATCCTATCAACCTTCACAAATATAAAATCAACGCCCTTCCTAGTCTTGGGTAACCCAACTAAAAAATCCATATTAATCACTTCAACATCCAATTAGGAATCTCTATGTCTTGGGTTTGGCCACCTAGCCTTTGGTGCTCGGCTTTGACTTGTTGACAACTATGGCAACTGCAAATGAATTCGACAATGTCCCTCTTCATGCCTCCCCACCAATACACGTCTCTTAAGTCACTATACATTTTACTTGAACCAAGGTGGATAGAATAAGAAGAATTGTGGTCTTCATCAAGGATCTTCTCCCTGAAACCATCAACACAAGGCACACACAACTTACCTTGGTACCTAAGGGCTCTATCTCCCCATTGGGAAAAACATATACTTTGCCCTCCCTATGGCTTTTAATTCAAGCAAGGAGGAGTCAAGATCATGTTTTGCTATCACATCATCAACCAATAAAGACTTAGACCCATCAATAACAACCGCACGATCATCACCAACCTCATCCTACCTGACCCCCATTCTAGCCAATTGATGTACCTCCCTAGATATCTCTTTACCACCAGTAACATGGGTTAAGCTACCTATAGACACCCTACTCAAGGGATGCGCCACCACATTTGCCTTTCCCGCAAGATAGCGTACACTCATATCATTCTTTTTAAGAAGTTCTAACCATCTCTTTTGCCTTAAGTTTATATCCGTTTGAGTGAAGACATAATGAAGGCTCTTATTATCAATGAACATATCCATATATACCACATACAAGTAGTCATGCCAAATCATTAATGCAAATACAATGGTAGCTATCGCTAGAACATATGTAGGCTAGTTCTTTTTATGAAACTTGAGTTGTCTAGAAGCATAAGCTATGAACATACTACTTTGCATCAACACACAACCTAAAGTAACTCGAGAAGCATCACAATACACCAAAAATCTCACAAGCCCATCAAGTAGTGACAATATAGGAGCAGACACAAAGCCTGTCTTTAAATGTTCGGAAGCTCCTCTCACACTCATCGGTCCACACAAATTTAACCTTCTTTTCTGTCAATTTTCATAGGGGAAGCAATGGAGGAGAACCTATTCACAAACCTTCTATAATAACCCGCTAGGCCTAAGAAGCTCCTAATATCTGATGTGGTCAATAGTATAGGCCAATTTATAATCACATCAATTTTCTTACGATCTACTTTCATAGTATCCCTCGACACCTATGACCCAAGGATGCAACCTCCTTCAACCAAAATTCACAGTTGACATATTTGGCATACAATTTCTCCTCCCTCAATCTTTACAACACAACCCTCAAGTATCCCATATGTCCGTCCCTACTATGTGAATAGATGAAAATATCATCAATGAAGAACACAACAAACGAATCAAGGTAAGTTTTGAAGACCCTACTCATTAGGTCAATGAAGATGGCCAGTGCATTAGTCAACCTAAATGACATCACAAAAAACTCATAATTAGGTTGTCTTGGGAATGTCACACTCCCTTACCTTTACTTGATGATACCTGGACAAAAGATCAATCTTAGAGAAGAAGCTAGCCCTTTGCAATTGGTCAAAAAAATCATCAATCCTTGGAAGTGGATACCAATTCTTAATGGTGACCCTATTGAGTTGCTGGTAGTCTAGGTACATTCTACGTAACCCATCCTTCTTTTTGAAAAAACAACACTTGGTCACACAAAGGTAATTGTCTAGGTCTAATAAATCCCTTTTTCAAGAAATCATTCAATTGTTCCTTTAACTCCTTCAACTCTGTCGAGGCCATACGATAAGGGGAAATGGAGATAGGTTGCTTATCGGGAAAGAGATCTATGCAAAAAACAATCTCCCTTTCAGGAGGAACACATAAAAGGTCATTTAGGAAGACATGAAGAAACTCATTTACAATTGGAACTGACTCAATGGAAGAGACTTTGGACTACACATCTTTAACCCTCACAATTTAATACAAACACCCCTTAGAATTCACCTTATGGGCTCTAATCCATGAAATGAATCTACCCATCACCACTATATCTTGACTTTGCCACTCTAGGATGGTTTCATTAGGCAACTAAAACTTAACCCTATGGGTTCTATAATCAATGGAAGCATAGTAGGCATGCAACTAATCTATCTAAAGAATGATATCAAAATAAACCATGTCTAATTCAACAAGATAACAACGCAGCAACATATGCAAAATACAAATTGGACAACTCCTATAAAGTTTCCTAGCAACAATAGAGGCACCAATAGGAGTAGACACTTCATATAACTCATGCAACAACTCAAGGTCAATGTGGAACGTTTTAGAAACAAAAAGATAACAAAGGAAAGGGTGGCATCTAGATCAATAAAAGCATACACATCAAAGTCAAATATTTTCAATATGCCAGTAACAACATCGAGAATCTCACCAACCCCTTACCTTCCATGTAGTGTATAAAACTGGTTGTGCCTTGGGGCACCAGTTTGAGGACCACCTCTACCTAATAGGACTGCATTTGCACCATGACTCTTGCTATGGTTTCTTGGATAATCTATCTTCTTATGACCAAGCTCCCAGCTTTCATAGAATGCATTAAAACCCTTCAAGCATTGGCCTTCATGGCTCCTTCCACATTTAGTGCACATATCAATAGGAGCCACCCCACCAAATCTTTGAGGCCTAGGGAAGGCATTGGAAAACCCCCTATTAGTAGCATGAGAAGGCCCTTGGCCTTAATGAAATTTAGAAACTATTTAGAATTTACTCTCAAATAGGGCCTTCTTGGCTCATGCCACTTTCTCTTCCTCAATTTTTCTTCCTCCATTTGCTCAGCATAGGACATCAACCGAGATAAGTCCATGTCACTAATTTGTATATGGACCAACATTATTAACTTACTAAGTCGGAGACCCCTATCAGAAACTTATTCATCCTAGATCTAGGATCGGCCACCAAATGATGAACATACTTCTAAAGTCGATTAAACTTGAGGGCATACTCACTCACACTCACAACACCTTGTTCCAAGTTAATAAACACTACCAGCTTTACTTCTCTAACCTCAAGAGGGAAAAATCGATTAAGGGAAGCCAAATTGAACTTCTTTCGAAGCACCACATTGCAAATTCTCGTTTGACCATTCCATTGATCATAGCATTTTTGGCCTACCCCTTTGATTTTGTACACCGTCAACTCTGTGTTTTCATTCATCCCCATACCCATGATATTTAAAATCTTGTAGACGTTATCAATGAACTCTTATGGATCTTTATCCACCTTTGACCTATAGAAAACAAGCGGATCGATACTCATGATGTCCTTTACACTCGCTCTTAGGGTAGTAGCATAAGGGGTTTTAGCCCTTTGATTGACTTGGTTGGCCTCCACTTGGACAAGCATAGTGAGAGCATCCTGGAGCTCACCGTTGGTAGGTCGCTTCTTGGGAGTTTAGGCCCATCTTTCTCTAGTACTTGGCATGACCTAGCATAGAAAAGAACAATCATTAGGGGGAAAACTCACTATAACTCTTTAGCACGATATAGAACATGAAGAAGAGAAATATTTCCTAGAACATCTCATAGCCTGCCACTAATAGCACGGCATGCTTTATAACTATAAATAGGACTCTAATCTATGCAGTGTGTTGGACTCTAAGGATCTATCAACCTATTGCTCTGATACCAAGTTTGTCATAACCCAAGCCTAGGGACTAGATATGACACGACCCAAGGGGAATATAAAGGTACCCCAAGCAAGTCTTTTAGAACATCATTACACATCCTTGGTCGCAAAAACAATAGAAACAAAATAAAGGAGTAAGAGTAGGGGTCATCGGGACTAAGGGGAAAGCTTGTACAACATCATAACCAAGAGACAACAATTAAACTTATATCATAGACATCAAGAACGATAGAGTCAAGACTTTTAATTTAGATACGTGACATGTGCAACAAACACCTCTAATACATAGATAAGAGTAGTGTCCAAGACAAAGTAATCGAGCTCACCCTTATAGACAAAATAGAAAATAAAAAAGAGTGTCTCAATATATAAATAGGAGCAACATAGACTAAGGTCCCCGAAGTGGAGGACTTACCACAAGCTTGAGTAGTATCAATCAAGCATGGAGGAGGACAATGATGAACTTGACCACCAGTCACTACATGGTGATATCATGTAGGCAAGAGCATATGTTAGTACGTTTGGATGTACTAAGTATGTAGGATGCAATGCGACAAGAATAAGACATCATAGTCAAAATGCATAATAATAGGTAATAGGCATAATTTAACAACATGGCATATATGATTAATTTTTAATTAAAATACGCTTAAGTAGCTCATGGCTCGTATAAGATATCATATATGTAGAAGTGACCAAGGTAGATTGTCAAGGTACAAACCACCTGGAGGTTGATGATGGTCACACCTTATCATCCCGGTGGTGTGGTACAAACCCCTCATATGGTTGATGGTAACCATACCTTATCACTATGGTGATGAAGTACAAACCCCTCACATGGTTGATGAGTACAAACCCTCACCTTGGTTACTCAGGCTCTTATACCTCAATATCGGGTATGGTCTAATGCAATACTTTATACAGATTATATCATAAATATAAGCTCTTTTCATCTTCATATAGTCATTCATATTGTATCTCATACTTTGGACATTCAACTCATCAAGAAACTACCTTTGGACATTTTACAAACACTTAATATACCTTAAAACATTCAATCAACCCCTACAACACCCTCAAGTAATATACATGAAAAACCTCATCAAATCATATAATAGATCCTTGATTTACAGCACAAAAATAGCAAAACAGTCACAACTTTACATAGCTTTAACATAGTGTGCAGTGAATTTCATAATATATAAATTTTAAATTATGTAATTTGAGTAAAAGGAGGATTGAGTATCATCGGTGAAAGGAGCCTGTGAAAGAGACCGAGATACCTTACCTTCTAGATAAACTTCATGAAGATTGGAGATGGAGACTTAAAGTCTGAAGAACTTTGAAGGAAAACCTTAGCTTAGGATGAGGGTTTAGGACTTGATTTTAAGAGTGAAAATATGGCTAAGTGTTTAAGTGAGAATGGGGAAATGATTAGCATGATATGAGGGTGAAATAAGGCTAATTATATATAAAAGCACGTTTGGAAACTTTTTGTCCCAAGACTTAAAAGCCTTAGACCGCACAGAAAATCACTAGACAGAAGACACACTTCTCCACATCATGTAGTGGATGCAGAGACCATTCCTCTACATCTGCAAACCCTTGGCGCGTTGTGCCAGGGGCGCAAACAACTCACTAGAAGTTGCCACTTGAAAAATCATAATTGCCTTTCTTTTGCTTTTAAATCAGGGTTAGACTTTTTTTCCAATAATTTTGACCACCTAAACAAGAATATGAAGTCAGATTTTTGATATCACTCATAAATTTTGAGATATATGGAAGTTAAAATTTTGGGCATTTCAAGGAACATTTTTGAGCAGTTTTTAGGGTCATTTCAGGCACGTCGCGCCACTAACGTGGTTTTGCTAGTAGAAATCAAATTTTGCAATTTTCAGATTTTTGTACGGTTGCTCAAAAATCACAGTTAGACCCTTCTCTCCCTAATTTTGACCACCTAAACAAGAATGTGAAGTCAAATTTTCAAAATAACACATGAATTTTGAGATATATGGAAATTAAGATTCCAAACATTTTAGAGGCACATTTTCTAGCAATTTTTTGGTCCTTTCATTCATTTGTCTCCTCGACATATTTCTCATCATATTCCCTAACATACCTCACCAAGAACAAGCATTAATTCAAACATGATGTGTGCCTAAATGACTCCTCCCACCATGTTCGCAAGGCTATATAGGAGTCATTACTGGCTTGCCAAATATCCCATTGTTCGTTCCCCTTATCCCTCACTTCTCTAACCAAATTGATTACTCCTACACCCTTGGAGTTGTAGTGAAGCGCTAGCTATAGAGTAGGAAGATAATGCCCTAGACGATCTACTAGAAAATATAGTCTTAAGCACTCATTAATAGTTGCACTACATTTCTCAGATACTACATGGTAGCATCAATAGGTTAATCTGGGGGAATTTCACAACTTCCTGGTTCATCAGCAGATAGAGGAGATGGAGACATCTATGATAGAGACTTATCTTTAGCCTTATTTCATTGTATTACCCAACTTGGTATACCAATCACCACCTCTACTTCCTTGCCTTTTCCTTTGTTTTTATTAGTTTCCTTCATACTTGCTATACAAAACAATTTAGAGGTTAGACTCAATCCACCTACAACACCTGGCTCTATGGCACGATCTAAAGAATGAAAAGAAAGTGACAACTCTAAAATGCCACATTGCCCACTGCTTATAAGTGTGGTTCACAACACATCCATAAACAAGACTCCATATATACATGGCTTGGTAAACTCCCTAGGATAACCTTCTTTATATAACTTTTGTCATGCCCCAAAGTTCCAATATGGTGGACTAGCACCCATGTTGTTGATAAGGCTTAAGAGAACCAACCTGTAACCATACGCTTTCTATGGATACTATAAGGGTTTTCCATACTCAATATGCTATGAAGAAAGTACATAGTAATGACAAGACAAAAGAAAATGCATATGATTGGGCCGTTGGAGCCACGATGTCTAAAGTACAAGACATAACCACACTTTAATTTTGCATAGTCTACAAAGCCTCTAGGTATGGAAAAATATCTGATAAGAGTTGGCAAAGGCCTCACCTTATGACTAACTATACAAATATAAAAATATATGCTCTACACACTAACCCCGAAGTAACCTAGAACCTAGTAACAATAGCTAGATATCCATTTTCTATACTTGTAGCTTGAAGTCCCAAACTATCCACGGCAAATTGTCTCCTTTGATATGTCCACCCGCTGACCTCACACCAGTACATATCGAAATGTAGGCTACTCGAGAGAATTCTTCCCCTTAAGAAGGTATTGTAGGATTGTGGCTACATAGGCTGCATAGTACTCATGAAATAGGAGCGGGGTATACTTTCACAGTTTTACTGTCAACCACCTGAGCCCATGACGTTCTATTTCAGTCTCCAATGCTAGGACATGGCTCAGGCCTTAATATGTTAGTTAGGCCTCCTCATAAAATGGTCCCATAGGCCTCCCCTACCTCTTTAGCTCTTGCACCTATTTGTTAATAACCTCCATTCCCTCCATCCCTCATCGATCATGCTGAGGATTTGTATTTGAAAAAGGCAATGTAATCAAAGACTAGGCTACTCTTCCGCCCTAGGGCACGTCATTAGACTCAGACCCATCTTTACTTTCCTACTCATAAAATTGGGAGGTACTCTGAACCTGCATTGGGGTTTAAGATTCTATGGCTCTCATTTGAAGCATCTATGCCTTAGGGTCTATCCAACCATGGTGGACCTAATAGACCTATCTGACTGCGCATCATCCGAATCTTTATCTCCATCCCACCGCTTGATGCTCCTGATTGCTAAATTTCTATTTCTAGGGGCCATTCCACCTGAAATTATCTAAACACACAGTTAGCCCCAAGCAATCATCAGAAAATTAAACAAAATCAAAAGAAAATAACATAAAATGCAATACTGCACTAGTTCCAGTTGATAGAGACAAGACCTTGGTATTACTCATAGTAGAGATTAAGAGTTGCTCTAAGGGTCCATAGTCCTCAAGTCTGTAACAATTTTAGAAATTGAAATTAGGTATGAGACTCTATTACAACTCATAGCCTAGATTATGAGTCACAGATAGGTCTCATATAAGTTTTAGTTTGCAAATTAAAACATAGGCATAAGTCCACGAGACCCCACATCGATTCATAGTGGGCACTACGACCTATAGGTGGGTCTTATATGGTAAGTGGTCAAGATCCTTAGGTCATTGTTATTCCCTATGAGGGGTAACTACGACTCATAGATCCTTATATAGGTCGTAGGAGACCCTCATAGTAGTGAATAATAGGTAACTAAGATACCTTAACTTCTTTACATGAATTTCAAAAACATAACGCATCTAATCCTAACAACAATGAAGCAAGCATTCATTAATTATCAAACACAAAAGTTCCCAAAATTGAATCATAAAGCTGAAAATCCAGATTCTATCCATAATCCTATCTAACAATACATAATCAATTATCATTTCCCCCAGTATATTCAAGAATAACTCCTGAATTCATTGTCCAAGATATCCAACATTATAAAATCAACTCATACATAAAAGTCCAGGGAATCGATTCATATGTATAACATGAACTAATCAATCCATAAATGTCAACATAAGACTTCAGCAATCAATCAACAATTATGACCATTCCTCAAGCATCCAATCAACGTTACCAATAATGCCATAGTCATAGAAACAAAGTAACAAGTCAATTTCCACTCATTAGGGTTAACACAATCACATTAAATAAGAATAACCCTAAACACTACTCCATATTAATTCACATACTACAGGCTTAGAATAATAGCAAACTTAATCCTAACACAAAATCAATCCATCTATATCATATATAAAAATATAGGACTAAGATAAACCAAGAGACATAATGTTTATGTGAGAATTATAGTGAGTAAACCGAGAATAGGGGAGCCAAAGAAAACCCTAGTGCTGGAAAAGATTGCCGAAAATTGCTGAAAAATAGTCGGGGAAAATAGGGGGGAAGAATTTAGGAAATATTTGGGAGAATTAGGGTTTAATTTAGGGAATATATTTTGACCCCTTTTAAAACACACCGAGATATCTTTTAAAATTCTGTGAGTCAAGTCTACGAAACCCTAACTATGGGTCGTAGCTCTAACTTTGACCTGTATCTCATGGTTTCATAGGTCGCAACACTTAAAAAATTTTCAAAAGCCATAACTGAGCACTACGAACCTCACTTATGACTAATAGTAGAACCTATGAATCGTAAGGTTAGTTTGTAGTGTGCTTACCAACTTCAATCAAACATTATTATCCTCTACGAGAAACGACTAGGAGTCATAGTGCGCACTACAACTTGTAGGCTTAGAGGATGCTTCCAATGCCATTTTCTGTAGTCTTTCCATTATGTCCAAAACCTGCACACTTTTCCCAAAATACATTATCATAACAACAAACAAATTATTCAATATGTGAAAAGAAAAATCATACCAAAGTCAAACCACTACCTAAGAATCCATAAAATACCAATATATAAAACCAAAAAGAGAAAAAGCATTTTAAAACTCTCTAACTGCCTCCCAAGTAGTGCCTTATTTAATATTATGGCATGACTTAATCATCTTGAGTACTCAGAATTCCTCAAGTTGTCATGTCCCTTCTTCTCAAGGTTTTTGTTTGCTCAATACACTCTGCTGAATCAGTTCTAGTTGTATGGAAACAGGTTCAAATTTGTTATTATGCTGTTGAATTGTTGATGAATGTTTACCAACTTTATAGTTTATCTTAATAATATCAAACTTGACTTCTTGAAAGATTTCCTTTTGTGCATCCATTCTCTCCATCACCTTGGCAAACATCTTCTCAATATTAGAGGTTCCATCCCCAATGCATTATTTATGAGGCAATCTGAACAACGTGTTCACACCATTCTCTCCCTCTTGACTGGATTTTTCACCAGATGTACTTGTATGGCCCATGACATAGAAGTCTTGGACCAAGTAAAGAAAAGGCTACTTTTTGTACTGTGGCACGCTGCAGAAGCGATGCAGATTTCCCATTGAAAATTACATTCTAGAATCTCATAATTGCTAATATTTCGCTGTTAAACTAGGTTTGGACACTTTTTCATCTAATTTTCACCCCTGAACAAGAATATGAATTAAAATTTTTGAAAAAGCCAATGGTTTTGAGATATATGGAATTTAAAATTCTACGGATTCCAAGGAACATTTTTGGGCATTTTTTGGGGGTCATTTGAATATCTCCCCATTGAGAACATTCATCCTTGAATTTAAGAGAGACATACAAGACAAAAATTATCATAAACAAATCAACCCCAATATTTATGTAACATTACATTTAAAACACCACTTTCAAAATTTCAACATACATGTAAAATCATCATAGCTTGCCAATTTAAACATGAATGCATATGAATGACATAGGGGATGAAACATAAGACTTGAAATCATATAGGAGACTTAGAATTGGCACCTTAGACTTGAGTGAGTGGAAATGATAAGGATACCGCTTTTGTATGTATCCTTCGGCCTACCAAGTAACATCTAACACATAAGGATGTACCAAAAAATACAACATTTTTTTTCTTGACTCGAAATCAATATTTTCAATTTGTTGGTCCCTCCAAAGGACTTTAACGGATACCACCTCCTCATTCCTTAATATCTTCACTTGCCTATACACAATTAAAACCTAAACCTCCTCAGAGGTCAAGTTATCCTCAACAACACCCACAACATCAATAGGCACAATAGCATTAGGATCACCAATACACTTTCTCAACATAGAGACATAGAACAATGGATGAACCAAATTCATTTCACTAGGCAACTTCAATTCATAAGCTACCTTAAGAACCCTCCTCATGAACTCATAAGGACTAACATATCTTGCACTCAACTTCCCCTTTTTTACAAAAGCTGACCACACCATCAATGGAGAAACTTTCAAGTAAACCCAGTCACCCAGTTTGAATTCAAGTTCTCTTTTTCTCACATCGACATAGGATTTTTGATGACTTTGTGTCGTCTTCATCCTTTCCCTAATCATCCTAACCATCTCAAGAGCCTCGATAACTAAATATTTTCCCAATAAAACCACGTCTCCAACCTAAAACCAACTAACCAGTGATCTATAATATCTCCCTTAAAAAGCGTCAAAAGGAGCCACATTGATGCTAGAGTTATAGCGATTGTTGTAGGTAAACTCAACCAAAGGATGATGGTCATCCCAACTACCCCTCAAATTAAATACACAAGCCCTTAGTATATCCTCAACTATTTTAAAGGTTCTTTCGGCTTGGCCATCCATTTGAGGGGGAAAGGTCGTACTAAGGTGAACTTTTGTACCAAGACCCCTTTGAAAAGACCTCCAAAAGTGTGAAGTAAATTATTAACCATGATCCGATATGATGGATAAAGAAAGCCCATGTAACCTCACTAACTTATGGATGTACAACATCACATAATGTCTGGCCCCATATGTAGTTTTAACTGGTAGAAAGTGAGCCAATTTTATCATCGTATCAACCACCACCAAAATAGAATCAAACCTTTTCAAGTCTGGGGCTACCCAACCATAAAATCCATATTAATCACTTCCCACTTTCAAGTAGGAATCTCTATGTCTTGGGTCAGGCCACTTAGCCTTTGATGTTCAACTCTGACATGTTGACAACTATGGCAACTTAAAACAAATTTGGTAATGTCCCTCTTCATTCCTCCCAACCAATACACATCCCTGATGTGCTGTCAAAATACAACACAATTGATGCATATACTAAGCGATTTTGATGAGTTTTTAATACAACTTTTTATGATTTTTATATGTTTGTGTTGCTTTTGCAAAAAAGAGAAGTTGACTCACAGGCACAAAAGACAAGTAAAGAAGGACAGGGGGAGTACATATTATTCAAATATAATTTATATCTAAGTTTTAATATTTAAAAATTTTAAAATAACTTTGAGTTTGGACTCTTATTATTCTTCGTACTCTATTTTATATTTTATTATATGTAATTCGGTCCACTGGCTGGCCCAACCAATATTACGAAAGCCCCACAAATTAGCAATCCTATTCAGCCCGTGCTAAAAAGCCCACTTTTAAATGGGTTCCTAAAATCATATCCCACCCCTGCTAAATCATGGGTTAGGCTAAGCTAGCTTAATGGGCCTAACTTATATTGATGGTTCTAGCAGATACTAAGTTCATAATATCGAGTGGATTACTCCAAATGCTCCTAAACCATGAACTATTCATAGTGCTACCTTCTGAGGATCCACACCATTATCCCAAAAATATGGTGTTTGTTTACAAAAGTGTCATAGGGACACAAAATCATTTTCTTGATGTTGTTGGCTTAAGAGTGTTTCACTGTCATTGACTTATAATGGAGCTATATGGTTGTCCATGCTTCCTCTTGGTACTATAACAAGTTAGGCTGAGTTGTAGAGACTATTCCATGAAAGATATTTTCCAAGGTCTAAGAAGTTGAAGCTGAATGAACAAATAAATAACTTTGATTAATTACCAGGTAACTCTATTAACACAACATGGAAGAGGTTTACTAAATGCTTGAGGTTGGTCCCTGATCACAAGATTGTTGATGATGACTTTGTTGAGATTTTCTATCTTGATTTGATGAGAATAGTCCAACTTACGCTGACAAAATCATGGGAGGCATGTTCCTAGACCAACCTTTTCTATTATTAGCTAACACCAACAATGAGCAAGGAAAGGTGAATAAAGAGATCATAGAACAACTTGCTCAACTTCGCACAAGCATGGACTTGGTTTCAAAGCAAAACCAAGCAAGTGTCAAGGCAGTCACCCACCAACCTCCGAAGGCTCCCATCTATGATGATCCTTTCTTTGATGAAGATGTATGTTTTGTAGGTAACCAAGCGACAAGTTTCCAGATCAAACCCCAAGGGTCCAATTCAAACTATTGTAGGCAAGGTTCCAAGAATCAAGGTCAGAACTTCAATCGTGATGGTGTGTATAGAGACAACCAGGGTAGATACTATGAAAGATAGAGAGTGCGAGATGTCGAACGAGGAACAAGAGAGGCCTACAAAATAGTCCTTATGTGCTACTTCACAATTGTGAAGCCGGGTCAAGTAAGTCTACGTTGAACAGATGTTCGATAAATTACTGAAGAGAGCCAACCACCAAGATGAGACTTTAAGTGGAATAAAAGTTGATATTTCATGTATCAACTAAAGAATAGAGTGTCACCTAGTAGTGATTAAGCAACTTGAACAACAATTTAGGCAAGTATCTTCACAATTGAACCAATGCAAAAAGGGCACCCTACTAAGCAATACGGTTCAAAACTAAAAGAATGCAGGGTATTGTATGGCAGTCATGACTCAGAGTGGCAAAAGTACTACAATCCCCTAGACCAATGGCCATGAATCGAAGCAACAAGAAGAGGATAGAGGAGAAGATAAAAGCACAAAGTACGAAAGAGCAACCAAAGAAATACAAAACCTTTCCAAGGACCCCACCACCTTTTCCCCAAAGGCTTTGAAAGAAAAAAGAGGATGGTAAGTTTGAATAATTTTTTTCAATACTTAAAAATCTTCAGTCGACCTCCCTTTAGTTGAGGCCCTTGAGAGGATGTCGTGGTGTACTAATGGAATGAAAGATTTGATCAAGAGAAAGCAAAGAGTCAGCAAGACCTTTCCAAAACTTTTTTAACATTTTAGTGCCATCACCACAAAATCTTTATTGTATAAGCATGAAAATCCCGGTGCAATCACTATACCATGCACAGTTAGGGAAATCGCATTTGCTAGAGCACTATGTCATTTGGGAGCCAGCGTTCACTTAATGGATCTTTCCATATTTAGAAATCTTGTTCTGGGCAGCCTTGTTCCTACAAAGATGATGTTGCTATTATTAGGAAGAATAATCAACAAGCCCGTGGGTATACTCTATGATGTGTTGGTTAAGGTAGAGAAATTTATATTCCCCATAGATTTTGTTATACTTGACTGAGATGTTTATTTTTCAATTCCTATTATCTTGGGAAGACCTTTCTTAGCCACAAGTAGAGCATTGGTTGACATGGAAAAGAGTCTCCTTACTTTCAGGTTTGGGGAGGAAGCAATTGTGTTTCAAGTGGGCCAATAAGATAGAAAGGGTTATCAGTTTTACATCGTCTCAATGATTGAAATGAGTGAAGATATCACCCACATCTTACAATACTAGTACTATGCAAATGAAACATGATATGATTTTGTCAAACTAGCGCCAATTTTTAAAATTGGTTGAATCTCCAATCAAAGGATGATATGTATGTCCAATGCTAAAGAGGGTCGAGTGTAAATAAGTTTTAAGTCAAATTGAGCAGATCATGACCCTAAAAAAAGTGAGAGAACTGACGTGCTTGTAGGACTTAGGAAGCTAGCAGGTGAGTTACCTACTTGGTTAGCTTAAATTGCTAGCTAAACAGAGACGAGGCCCGACGTTGAATTTTTTTAAGTCTGATTATGAATAAAGTCTGTGTTAATAGTGTAACTTTAGCCCATGTTTTGGGAACATAAATGGACTATATTTTCAACCCAAGAAGGATATTAAAAGAGCCCAAAGACATCACAATTGCTTTAGTAAGTTAGGCCAACTAATTAAAAGAAAAGGGAAAAAATGGGCAGCAAAGGCCTATCAATTTAGAGCCCCTTAATGCCCAAGTGAAAGGGGAAAAATGGTACTTTAACTACTTGATAAAATAATTATTAAAATGTAAAAGAACGTTGGTCAAATTAATCCTTTAAGAAGGGGTTAGAAGCAACAGTTTAATTCATTCTTCGACTTGGAAAATTTCAGCTTTCACAAAACTTCGTTGTTCTTTTTCTTGACTTTGTAAAGCAGCCAAAAGAAGCTTTTAGGGTTCTTGAGGAGGACCCAAACCTTGAAAGTAAAGGTAAGGGATTATAGTTGTTTGTTAAGTAAGGTTTTTTCATGAAAAACAATAGACTATGTTGGTAAGGTATACACTGAAAAATTTGGACAGCATGTGCACTAAAGATTGTTATAAACTTTTCTTGTTATTCAAGAGGTTGTTCTCTTCTTTGTTGGCTGAATTATTAAGACAGACTTATTTTTATAACAAGGTTTAGTTTGGTAGTGATTTAACTTAGCAGCGGCACCACTTTTACAGTCCATAAAAGTGAGTCCTTATGGAATATTGCAATTGTGTTCTTAGTACGAAATTGTGGACTGATGGATAGAAAGCTATTGACTCACATCCTTCATGACTACTTTCATACTTTTATCAAACTGTTTTAAGTCTATTTGTATGTACATATGTGTTGAGGATAGTTTGGTTAAAGTTGGAACAGGTTTGGGATGGTCGACGCCAAAATGGGTCAAAGGGACATAACGTTATGCCACCAATTTGTATGTTGCATAAAATTGTTATGTGTTGTACTTTGTGGGCTGTTGTAAAACTGTTATAGCACTAGAATAGACTATTAATGATATGTATATGAGAATATATATTAGAGAATACGATTAGGGGCGTAATGGTTTCAAGAATATGCTTGGCTTATAAATACTCTCTTCCTATGCATATTTTATATTTTTATAAGATTGGGCTACTAAGATGTATTTATTGCCTGCTAATGCTAGTTTTATCCCGTACTATATTGTAGATAAATATTTGAAGAAAGGGAATATTATCACGAGGTAATAACGAGGCCATACATCAAGGTATGCAATCCTACTTGATTTCGTATTATTTGGCGTGAAACATAAATCCCTCCTTGGCATATAAAGGCAATTACAAACTCCAACACTACTCTTAACTATGTCTCAACTCTTTCAAATGTTAATATGCTCACATATATAGTCACCTTTAAATGTGCATACATACTTGGGTACCAAGATACACAAATTCATTTTACTAAATAATGTTCATGTGTTGTTCTACCACCTATGCATTTCATTATTTGTGTAACTTACTCCTTTCATTGTGGTGTTGTCTTTTGTGATTATTTATATGTCATATGTTGTATCTATAGTCCTATAGCTCTAATATTACGACCACTAAAAGAATCATCTCAAAGGTAATTGAAAGATAAAGTAAAGTATATTGCTTATGGATAGGTGTTAACCCGAGGGATGGAAGAATAACCTACCTAGGGTCAATCCTATCACGGGGGGTAGCCCAATGGGTTAAAGGAAAAGCCTAGCTAGGGCCGATCCTAATATAGATTTACCACTGATCAGCTGGTCATTTATATTACATATTGTGGACAGATCATACAGTAAAGGTAAAGTAATAAAATGAACATAAAATATATGATCCCACAGTACAACTAAAGAAGGTCTCTTATCCTACACCAGTACACAGTTTCATTTGAGTTGTTACTTTGTATACAGTATTTCTTGCCTTATCTATTCAATTCATTATCTCATACTAACGTACCTTATGGGGGACCCATATTTCATGCTGCAGTTGCAGATGTCAGTAGATCTCCCCAGTAGGAGTACAGGATATCCAACTATTGTTACCAAGCTGCAGGTTGCTTCGGAGATTTGTGCCTCTAGAGCTTATATTTTTGTATTGTATAGTTAGTTGCGGCTGGTCCTATCTCAACCCTTATAAGATATTTTTCCTTATCTAGAGGCTTTGTAGACTATGTAAGCTAACGTGTAGTCATATCTCGTACGTTAGACACCGTGGCCCTAATGACCTAGCCATATGCATTTCCTTTTAGATTTTTATTATTGTATATTCTCTTAAAGGCATGTTGAACATAGGAATACCTCATGATATATGTAGAATATGCATAGATACAAGTTGGTTCTCCCGGGACTTACCGGCAATGGGTGTCAGTCTGCCCTAATGGTACTTTAGGCGTGATAGAAGATGATGAAGTGGAGATCCCGATTGAATTGAGGGTAGGAGATGAATCTTTGGAAGCAATGTTGATGATTTTTGATGGTTACAGTATTAATGATTATGAGGAAACAATGAATGTTCTCGAGGTGTCATTTATGTCAAAGACAGGCTAGGCTGTTGTTGGATTTGAGCAATAGGGAAACCCTACCCACTAAGTTGTCTATAGAAGTCCCACCTGAGCTAGAGTTGAAGGCATTACCAACACATCTGAAATATGCATACTTGGGAGATAATAATACATTACCTGGCATAACTGCAACAGATTTAACTGAAGCACAGGCATAGGCTCTTCTTTTAGTCCTCAAAAGATTCAAAAAGACAATTGAATGGACAATTGCAGATATAATTGGCATACCTCCTGTACTTTGAACACACATGATTCAACTCGTCAAGGATTATAAACTAAGTGTTGAACATCAGAGGTGGTTAAATTCTCCAATGCAAGAAGTGGTTCAAAAAGAGATCATCAAGTGGTTAGATATAGGGATGATATACACTATTGTAGACAGTGAATGGGTGAGCCCCGTGCAATGTGTCCCAAATAAAGATGGTATCACCATAGTGCCGAATGAAAAGAATGAGTTAATCCCCATGCCACCAGTTATGAGATGGACAGTGTGCATGGACTACTAGAAATTGAATGCTTCCACTGAGAAAGATCATTTCCCTATCCCATTCATGGATTAAATTTTTGATAGACTTATAAATAAGGGTTGGTATTGTTTCCTTGATGGTTATTCTGGCTATAACCAAATTATCATTGTACATGAAGATCAAGAGAATACCATTTTTACATGCCCGTAAGACACCATTGAATTTAAGAGAATGCCATTTAGGTTATGTAATGCTCAATAAACATTTAAAAGATGTATGATGTCCATTTTTTTGTATGGTAGAAAGCACTATTTAAGTGTTCATTTATGATTTTAGTATGATGCATCAATCTTTTGAAGAATGCCTGTAGCATTGAGTGATGTATTAGAAAGATGTGTCAAGTGTCACCTAGTCCTGAATTTGGAGAAATGTCACTTTATGGTCAAAGAAGGTATCGTTATTGGTCATAGAATTTCAGGTAAGGCAATTGAGGTTGACAAAGCAAAAAATTAAGGTTATCGAGAAACTCCCGCCATCGATTTCTGTGAAAGCTATCTGGAGCCTCTTGGGCCATGCTAAGTTATACCATCATTTTATAAAGGATCTCAAAACCCCTGTGCAAGTTATTGGAGAAGGATGCGAAATTTGTGTTTGATGCTTCATGCATGCATGCCTTTGAAGAATTGAAGAGCAAGTTGACCTTAACACTTGTCATTGTAGCTCCAAATTGGTCAAAACCCTTTGACCTAATGTATGATGCACGTGGTGTTGCATTAGGTGTTGTGTTGAGGCAGCGCAGAGAAAAGTTTTTGCAACCCATTATTATGCCAGTAAAGCACTAAATATGACTCAGAAAAATTATACGGTGACCAAACAAGAATTGCTTGCTTTCTTTTTTCCTTCGAAAAATTTTGGTCATACTTGTTGGGGGCTAAGGTGATTTTGCATATAGACCATTCGACGCTAAAATATCTGATGGCCAAGAAGGATGCAAAACCAAGATTGATCAGATAGGTACTTTCGTTGCAGGAGTTTAACTTTTTATATGATTGACAGAAAGGGGTCAGAGAATCAAATAGCTGATCATCTTTGTAGGTTGGAAGATGAAGCTATGCTAAAGTTTGATGATGGTCTTGACATAAATGACTTAGTCCCTGATGAGAGAGTTTTGACGGCCACACATGATCCTATACCTTCGTTTATATACTATACTAATGTCTTCGTGAGTGATATAGTACCACCTGACTTGAACACCCATCAACGTAACAAGTTTATGCATGATGTAAAGAAGTTCTTCTATGATCATTTACGTGGATAGGATCATTCATCGATGTGCCACAAAAGTTCAAATAATGAGCATTCTTGAAGCATGCCACTCTTCATTGGTGGGTAGCCATCCCAGTGGAGCTCGAACAGCTTACAAAGTATTCTAGTGTAGCTACTATTTTCTATCTATACATTAAGATGCCCATCGTAATTTAAAGTCTTATTATAGATGCCAATGAGAGGGAAGAGTTTCACGAAGGCACAACCATGCTCTGAATCCTATTTTTGTCATAGAACTATTCGATGTTTGGCCCATTAAATTTATCTAACCCTTTGTTAGATCTAATAGTAACAAGTACATTCTTGTTGCCATTGATAATGTCTCCAAGTATGTGAAGGTCATATCTCTACCAAACAATGACGATAAAAGTGTCACCGGGTTTCTCCGAAGAAGTAATTTTTCCATGTTCTGTATGCCTATGGCAATTATTTAGGGATGGATGTTCTCATTTTTGCAGCCGGCTATGCAAAGTTCTCCTTGAAAGATATGGTGTGAAAAAACATGTGGCAACCCTGTATCATCCCCAAACCAGTGGGCAAGTGGAAGTATCAAATAGGGAAATAAAGCAAATCTTGTCAAAAACAGCGAATGTGTATCGCACTAATTGGTCAAGGTAGCTGGAGGATGCTTTATGGGGCTACTGGACAGCCTTCAAAACTCCTATCAAAATGTCCCCTTATCAATTGGTGTTCTGGAAGGCGTGTCACCTGCTGGTTGAATTTGAGCACAAGGCATTGTGGGCAATGAAGAAGCTGAACCTATATTGGCATAAAGCTGTCACTTCTAGGTTTATGCAAGTGAATGAGATTGATGAATTTGGAGTACGAGCATATGAGAGCTCCACTATGTATAAACAATGAAAAAAAATTCAGAATGATTGCAAAATTAAGGATCGCCAATTTTCTTCGGGGGACATGGTAATGCTGTATAACTCCAGGTTACAGTTTTCTAGAAAACTCAATCTAAGTGGATGCGGCCCTTCAGATTAGTGCATGTTTCTAGTCATGGAACTATCAAATTAGAAAGTAGGAATAGCAACTCTTTTAAAGTGAATTGTCAAATGGTTAAACAGTACATGGATGACATGGAAGAAATCAAGACAGTGGAAGATTTGGATCTTAATGAAGCATGAATACAAAAGCTTTCTAGCGTGCCATGATAATAAATCAGGCACTTCCTAGGAGGCAACCCAAGGTATGCCCCTTGCACCTTTTCTATATGTTTGTACTTTGAGGACAAAGTATCCTACTTTGGTGGGGTGTGGGAAGTTATGTATTATGGTGTAGTCTGAGTAGACTCCAGTCCATAACTTCTCCTATTTTTGATCCCAAGGTTTCCTTGTCGTACTTTTTTTTCCCTGTAGATGTTTACTTTTCTGTTGAACCGTCAAGTTTAAGTAGTGTAGATAATGTGTAAATTCACAGTAATGTTGTCTGTTGGCATATACATAGCCCTGAGATGTGTTTTAAAGTTTTGATGAAAAATTGGGTACCCTCAAAATTTTTGAGGTTGTGGTTGTTGATGCATTGATACATTTTTTAGTAGCTGGCAATGTTTGTTCTGATATTGTGAAGTTAAGGCTGAGGCTTGAAGCATGACCTTTGAGTCTATGCTTGATTGTGGGTGCAATGTGTTATGTGTTGTGAGCTTATTTTGTTTTATTAATGCATCTTGTGTGGACCCAAAACATTCCTTCGTACTCTAAGATTTGTTTGGTGATGTGGTAGATAAGGAAATCATCTTATGCCTTTGTGGAGTGAAACCACTTTAGCCTGAATGACCCACTAATTGAGTGAGTGAATCCTTTATTCAAAACATTTGAGCTTCTCATGTACTTATTCTTTCTTGATACTTTACTGACTTAACCTTGGTTGATGAAATAGTTGATATTGGCCCTGGTATATCCTTGAACATGTGAACCTTCATTGAGGCCAAAGGCCTAAGTTGAGGGTGGCTGCAGTTGGTGGTCCTGGTTTAGGCATAGGTATTGTGTACTTCACCTGAGGCTAAAAGCCTTAGTTGAGGGTGGCCCTTATTGTGATAAAGTAACAATAATAAAGGGGTCAATTGGGAAATAAAGAAACAAATGAGAAAGCATGACGCGAGTAAAGAAAAAAAAAGGTGCTTTGAATTGATAAAAAGTAACCAGAATTGAGTTCAAAAATAAGGCACAGCTGAAAATAAAAGGAAAGAACATGAGAAATGTTAAAAAGAAGAAAATAAGGGTGGATTTATTAAAATGGGTTGGGTTATGAATGCAAAAAGTGTTAGTAAACATGGTTCAAGGATAGCTTTTAGTCACTACTTGCCTATAATGTCATACCAAAGTCCCCTGAACCTATGTTACATACCCATAAGCCCGAAAGTGATCCAAATCCACTTTATCACCAAGCTAGAACATAAGTATAAAGGCAAGCCTATTGTATTAGTCAGTATGCATGAATTTCAATTGTGAGAGTGTGAATGCTTCCTCAGTCCTTGAATTCTAAATTTTTTTTAGTGAGTATGAGGGACTTTTTTTCGGTGTAGGCATTTGCACTACTTGAGTAAAATATGACTATACCAGCGATTGTGGATAGTTGATGCTCTTTAGCTTGTCCTAGTTGGATTGCCAGTTATCTAATTATATTCTGGTTTTGCTTAATAACCTCACAATCCTGGTTTGTAAATGGTAATTAGGTACTTGAATCAAAGGAGTTATTGTGTATGCCATTAGTGTAACTATTATGTATTTCTCATTGTCTATTTAGACTGAGTCGTTGCTTGAGGACAAGCAACATTTCTAAGTCGAGGGTGTTGATGTGCAGTCAAAATACAACACATTTGATTCCTGAAACAAGAGATTTTGTGAGTTCTTAATGCAACGTTTTATAGTTTTTATGTGTTTTACATTATTTTTGCTCACCTATGAGTTGTAACCCAAGCTATGAGTCATAGGGTGTGTCGTAGTAATAATCAAAGACCAAAAATTAAGAAATTAGATAAGTTGAGGTCACCCCTATGAGGCCATCATACAATTCATAGCTCTCCCTATGCCTCCTATAGGTGGACTAGTAGAAAAAATCAGAGAGCCAAAATATTGCACCAAAAATTGAAGGCTAATACTATGAGAGGGACATATGGGTCATATCCCAAGCAATGAATTATACCTGTAGGTCATACCTGTTTAGTCCAAGATGTCAAAAACCTGATATGAGACCCCAATTACGACTCAAAGGTCACCCTACGAGTTGTAAATGTTAGCCGTACCAGCTTCCAACTATCTTTTCTGTGTTATTTTTAGGGTTATTTTGTAAACACTATATATAGTTTAAGCTAGGGCTTTAGAAAGGAGATTCAAACAAGAGAAATCTTGATTATCTTTGAATATTCCCTGTAGAGCATTTTTAGGTTTTTATCTTAGATTATCTTTTTCTCTTGGAAAACCCAATTTTGGGGATTGTAAACCTTACTTTGTTCTCATTGACAATCAATCAAGCTTTTGGTTTGCAAATTGTGGTGTCTTTAATCTTCATTGCATTGGGTAAAATTCTCAATCATGTCATTTATTTGCATTTTTATTGGTTTTGCCTTAGCCAGGAGTGCAACACACCCACAACTTGGGGTTGTGGGAACCATAAATAGTTGACTTAAGATGACCTAGGTTTATTGCATTTCTATGACTTGGGTTTTGTATGTATTGTCTACTTCCCTTCATTTTGATTATTGTTTGGTGGTGGCCAAAACCAAACCCTGCCTACTATCAGAAGCCCGAGCAAGGTCGTGATGAATAGAAGCCCAAGCAAAATTTGATTGATGTCTTCCTAACTAATCAACCAAACCTGAACAAGGGGAGGCTGACTGGAAAAATGGGTAATGGTTAGTGGGCACGCCATGGTACTTGACGAATCGCTATGGTGAAATTCAACCTTTACCTTCGCTATAGGGATGGAAAAACCCAAGTTACCATCCTACATGCAAATCTTTGGTTGTAGTTATGTTACCTAGGGTAATCGTGTCAACAAACTATGGGGAACACAATTCTCAAGTTATCCCTCAAATTAAGTGTTTTCTCGTGCAGTAGTATAGTAGTAATTTTATTTTGTTTCCAAATTACAAACCCCCCTACATTTAGAGATTTTAGTTATTGATGCTTGAAATGATTAGTAGTGAAATCTTGTAGTCAAGGCCCATATTCCCTATGGATTCGGCCTTCATGTTTAGTTACATTAATTATTGATAGCGACTACTTTCTTATTTGACCATAAACATCATCAATACCCCAAGTCTCTATACATTTTCATGGAATCAAGGTAGATAGAGTAAGAATAATCATGGGCCTTATCAAGGATTTTATCCCTCTAACCATCGACATAAGGCATATACAACCTACCTTGGTATCTCAGGGCACCATCTCCCTCTTGGGAGAAAACCACTACTTTGCCCTCTTTCACCAAGGCCTTCCATTTAAGTGATGGGTCAAGATCTTTTTTTTCTATCATCTGATCAACCAATGAAGACTTAAACCCATCAACTACAACTACACCATCATCACCAACATCCTCCAACCTAACCCCCAATCTAGCCAATTGATGCACCTCACAATCCATCTCTGTACCACCATCAACATGGTCTAAGCTACTCATAGACACCCTATTCAAGGCATCTTCCACCACATTTGCCTTACCAGGATGATAGTGTATACTTATATAATAGTTTTAAGAAGTTCAAATAATCTCCTTTGTCTCAAGTTCAGATTCTTTTGAGAGAAGACATATTGAAGGCTCTTAGGATCCGAGAATACATCCACATGAACAACATATATGTACTAAGGCCAAATCATTAATGCAAACACAATGGCGGCTAACTTTAAATCATAGATAAGGTAGTTCCTTTCATGTACCTTGAGTTGTTTAGAAGCATAAGCTATGACCATACCATTTCACATCAAGACACAACCCAAACAAACCATAGAAGTATCACAATATACCACAGATCCTTCAAGCCTATCCACCAGTGACAATATAGGAGCAGACACAAGCTATTCTTTCAATGTCTAGAAGCTCCTCTCATACTTATAGGTCTACACAAATTTAACCATCTTTGGTGTCAATATGGTCATAGGGGAAGTAATGGAGGACTACCCATTCATTAACATTCTATAATAACTCGCTATGCCCAAGAAGCTCCTAATATTGGATGAGGTCAATGGTCTAAGCCAATTTCTAATCACATTGAGTTTCTTAGGATCCACTTTTATACCATCCCCCGACACCACATGACCTATGAATGCAACCCCGTTTAACAGAAATAATCATTTGTCATATTTGGCATGCAAATTCTCCTCTCTCACTCTTTGCAATACAACCCTCAAATGCCCCACATACTCCTCTTTACTATGTGAATAGATCAAAATATCATCAATGAAGACTACAACGAAGGAATCAAGGTAATGTTTGAAGACCCTATTCATTAGGTCTATGAAGATGGATGGTACATTGGTCAACCAAAATGACATCACACAAAATCATAATGCCAGTATCTAGTCCTAAGGTCGTCTTGGGAATGTCACACTCCTCACCCTCACTTGATGATACCCGAACTGAAGATCAATCTTAAAGATTAATATAGCCCCTTGCAATTGGTCAAAAAAATCATTAATCCTTAGAGGAGATACATATTATTAATGGTGATCCCAGTGAGTTGCCAATAGTCAACACATATTATAAGCGACCCATCCTTCTTCTTTACAAACTACATCGGGGCACTCTAAGGTGAGGCCAGGTCTAATAAATCCTTTTTCCAAAAAAACTTTCAATTGTTCCTTTAACTCGTTCAACTCTACCATGGCAATATGGTAAGGGGGAATAGAGATAGGTTGGGTATCAACAAGGAGATCTGAGCCAAAATCTATCTCTCTTTCGGGAGGACACTGCCAAGGTCATTTGGGAAGACATCAAGAAACTCATTTATAACCAGAACCAACTCTATGGAAGGGACCTTGGACTCCACATCTATAACCCTCACAAGATGGTAAAAACTCCCCTTAGAGATCAACTTACAGGATTTAATGTAGTAAATGAATCTACCCTTGACCACCATACCTTGACTTGCCCTCTCAAGTACGGGGTCATTATAAAATTGAGACTTATCCCTATGGGTTCTACAATTAATAAAAGCATAATAGGCATGCAACCAATCCATCCCAATAATGACATCAAAATCTACCATGTCTAATTACACAATATCACAAGGAAACAACTTATGCAAAATGCAAATAGGACAACTCCTATAAACATTTCTAGCAACAATAGAGGCACCAATAGGAGTAGACACTTCATATGACTCATTAACAACTCGAGGTCAACATCAAACTTTTTAGCAATAAAGGGGGGTAACAAAGGAAATACTAGCATCCGGATCAATCAAAGCATATATATCAAAGTCAATGATTTCCATGATACTTGTAACAACATCTAGAATATCACTAACCCCTTGCCTCCCATGTAGTGCATAAAACCGGTTGCTCCTTGGGGGACCACTTTGAGTACCACCTCTACCCAATGGGACCGCATTTGTGCCTCGACCCTTGCCACGATTTCTTGGATAATCTATGTTCTTGGGACCAAGCTCTCCATGTTTAGAGCATGCATTAGAACCCTTCAAACATCAGCCTCCATGGCTCCTTCCACATTTAGGGAACAAATCAATAGGAGCCATTGAACCAACACCTTGAGTCCTAGGGAAGTCATTAGCAAACCCCATATTAGTTGCATGAGAAGGCCCTTGACCTTGAAAAAATTTGTCACCCTTTTGGAATTTACACTCAAATCAGGCTATCTTGGCCACATACTCCATTCTCTTTCTCAAGTTCTCCTTTTTGATTTGCTTGGCATAGGTCATCAACTGAGACAAGCCCATGTGACTAATTTGCATAGCGGATCAACATTCTTCGCTTAATAAGTTGGAGACCCCCATCATAAATTATTAATCCTAATCTAGGATTATCCACCAAATGAGTAGCATAATTTGAAAGTTTATTAAACTTGAGGGCATACTCCCTCACACTCATAACACCTTGTTTCAAGTTCATAAACGATACCAACTTTTGTTCCTTAAGCTCAAAAGGGAAAAATCGATTAAGGAAAGCCAATTTGAACTCCTATCAAAGCACCATATTACCAATTACCTTTTCACCCTTCCATTGATCATACCGTATTTGGGCTACACCTTTGAGTCGGCACGTTGCCAACTCATCCTTTTCATTCAGCCCAACACCGATGATATTCAAAATCTTGTAGACCTCATCAATAAACTCTTGTGGATCCTAATCCACCTTTGACCCATTGAAAATCAGATGATTCATTCTCATAAAGTCCCTTACCCTAGCTCCCGGTGTAGTAACATGAGGGGCGTCGGCCCCCTGATTGACTTGGTTGGCCACCACTTGGGTAAGCATAGTGAGAGAATCCCAAAGCTCACCATTGCTAGATTGCTTATTATGAGTTTAGGCCCGTCTTCCTCTAATGTTTGGAATTGTTAGGGGTAAAAACTCACTACAACTCTGTGGCACGACGTAGAATATGAAGAACGAATATATTTTCTAAAACATCTCATAGCCTCCTACTCATAGTCATGGTGCACTTGGCAGCCATAAATAGGACTCTAATTGACGAGTTGTGTTTGACTACAAAGAACAATCAACCTAGTGGCTTGATACCAAGTTTTTCATGACCCAAGCCTATGGCCTTGATGTCACGACCCAAGCCTATGGCCTAGACGTGACATGGTGAATGAAGAGCCCGAAGGGACCCCAAACAAGTGCGTTAAAATATTGTCACACATCCTTGGTTGTGTAAGCATAAAAAAAACATATTTAATTAAAGTAATGGCAAGGGGACTAAGGTAAACTTGCTTAAACATCAAAGTCAAAAGCCAAGAGTCAAGCTCATACATAGTACATACCTTGTCGAACATACACCTCTAAAACATAGAAAGAGCGGGGGCAAAGGCAAGGTAACTAGGCTCACCCTCAAAGTCAAATATAACATAAGGTAGTATCTCAATACATAGATAATAGGGAAAAGACATAATCAAAGTTCCCGAAATAGAGGACTCACCACAAGCTTAGAGTAGCACCATCTAACCACATGGAGATGGAGGATAACCAACTCGGGCATCGGTCCCTATTTGTTGATATCATGTAGGCAAGAATATGCATTAGTACATTTGAATGCACTAAGTATGTGAAATGCAATGCAACAAGAGAGAGACATCATAATCCAATATGCAAAAATGATAAACAACAGTCATATTATAGCAAGATAACATATATGATTAATGCATATGTAAATCATGCTTAAATATATCATGCTCATATAGAATATCAAATATGAAGAATGAGACCAAGCAAGCTATCCAAGGTATAAATCCCTTGGTGGTTGATAGTGGTCGCACCCCACCATCCATTGTGATGAAGTATAAACCCCTCACATGATTGATGACGGTCGCACCCCACCATCCATGTTGACGAGCTATAAACCCCTTGCATGGTTGATGATGGTCACACCCCAATTATCTATGGTGATGAGGTATAATCCCCTTGCATGTTTAATGATAGTCATACCTCCAAACATCCATGGTGACGAAGTATAAACCCCTCACATGATTACCCGGGCTCTTTTCCCTTGGATCAAGCATGATCTACGAAACACTTTACATATGATTCATCATAGTCTCTAATGCAGTATCTCATGTAGGAATAAACATATACATCAACTGATTTCATCAATCATATCATATCTCCTACTTTGGATCTTCAATTCCTCAAAAAAGTAGAACTGAACATTTTATCAATCACCATGGGGGTGTGTAATGGTTGTAAAATACCATGCAATTTAGAGATGAAATCATGCAGGAAAATAAGTGGTAAAACCTTTAATCAACACCTTGCAACACTCCTAAGACATTCATATCAAAACCCTTCATTAGTTCCAACATTAGATCAAAGATTTGAAGCTCAAAAGATGCTTAGACAACCATACTTTCATGTATAAAATCATTGTGTAGTAAAGTTCTCAATATTCAAGACTCACATGTAAAATTAACTTTAAACCATGCATTATTAAGTAAAAGAGGGATTAGGCACCATGGGTAAAGGACCCAATGGTTCAACACCACATACCTTAGCTTTGGGGAAGTTCTTGATGAAGGTCAATAATCGAGACTTGAAACTTGAAGAGAATCCTTAAATCTAGATGAGGGTTTTGGGACTTAGTTTTTAAGATTAAAATCAGACCAAGTGTGGGGATGGGTTTTGGGAAATGTTTTGAGTCATATAAGAATAAAATAATTCTATGTATAAGTGAAAACACACTTGGGAAATTTGGGCCCAACACATAGAAAAATATTGAGAAGGGCAAAAACAAAAATAGTGCCCAGATACACATTTTGGCGACGTGGAAACTCCAATTATACTTCTCTACGATGCGAAAAGCTCTCTGGAAATTTTACCATATGAAATTTAAATTGATTTCTTCGCTTCAAGAGGTTAGAGCCTTATAATTCTAATTTGGACCCCATGAACAAGAATATGTAGTCAGACTTTTGAAATAACATACGAATTTTTAGACATAAGGAAATCAAAATTTTTTGGCATTTTGAGGTACATGTTTTGGCACTTTTGGGGTTGTTTCACTAGACTTGACATGGCGGATGAGGAACGCAAAGGAATTCAAAACAAGCCTCTTAACTGGTCATTACATATCATTGGTCGCGGAAGCTTATGAAAACATTAAAGAGTAAGAATAATGGCAAAGGAGCTAAGGGAAAAGCTTGCACAATATCATAGTCAAGAGACCAGAGTCAAACTCATATCATAGATATATAACATGTCCAACAACCACCTATACTACATAGATAAGAGTAGGGTCCAAGACAAAGCAACTGGGCTCACCCTCATATACATAACAAGAGAGGATAAACTAAGGTCCCCGAAGTGGAGGAATCCTACTAACTTGAGTAGCACCGAACTAGCCACATGGAAGAGGATGATCAACATGGGCTCTGGGTCTTATATGTTGATATCATGTAGGCAAGAGTATCCGTTAGTATATTTGAATATACTAATTATGTAGAACGCAATGCAACAATAGATAGGTATACAATCAAAACACATATTATTAAGCAATAGGCATAATATAACAATATGGCATATATGATCAATGCTTATGTAACTTATGCTTATATAATATATCATATGTGTAGAAGAGACCAAGCTATATTTTCAAGATACAAACCCCTTGGTGGTTGCTGATTGTCCCACCCTCTCAACCCTATGGTATGGTAGAAACCCCTCACATGGTTGATGGGTACAAACCCCCACCTTGGTTACAAGGGCTCTTATCCTCAGGGATCGGGTATAGTCCAATGAAACATTTTATATATACTGTATCATATATATAAGCTTATTTCAACATCATATAGTCATTCATATCATATCTCATGCTTTGGACCTTCGACTCCTCAAGAACCCATATCCGAGCATTTTATGAAATACTTAAAGGGTGTGTAATGCTAGTATAAACCCAAGAAATATAAAGATGAAATCATGCAAGAAAACTCATTATAAAACTACCAATCAACACCTTGCAATACCTTCAAGTAATATACATCAAATCAACTCATCAAATCTTACAATAGGTCCAAGATTTATGTATAAAAACATAGCAAAATAGTCACAACTTTATATAGCTTAACATAGTGTGTAGTGAATTTCATAATATGCAAGACTCATTTGTAAATCAACTTTAAACTATGCAATTTGTGTAAAAGCAGTCTTGGGTATCATTGATGGAATCCATAAAAGAAACCCATATACCTTAGCTTAGAGATGCACTTAGTGAAGATTGGAGATAGAGACTTGGAGATTGAAGAAGATCCTTGATGGAAAACCTTAGTTTAGGATAAGGTTTTGGGACTTGAATTTGGGAGTGAAAATAAGACTAAGTGTTTGAGTGAGAATTGGCGAATGTTTTGGTTAATATGAGGGTGAATTTGTCTAAGTGTGAGGCAAAACCCGCTTGCGAACACTGTGGCCCAAGACTTAGAAGTCTTGGACCGAAGAAAAAAAAACCCAATTTTTGTACCATGACACGGATTTCCCAATGGAAATTGCATTCTTGGAATTTCATAATTGCTAATCTTTCGCTCTTAAATTGGTGTTAGACCCTATCTCACCTAATTTTGATACCCTTATAACTCAATTGTGAAGTTGGAATTTTAAAATAGCAAACGAATTTTGAGATAAATAGAATTTAAAATTCTGGGCATTCTAAGACATATTTTTGGGCATTTTTTGGGCCGTCTCAAAATCTGTGGTATTATCTTCTCTCCTTCTAAAATCCTACCATATACTATTTATACTATTTACAAAAAGGTCCTGAAAATAATTAGAAAATTCTTATCGGCAGTGGTTACAACTAATAACAATGGTTTGTAGGGCGATCTGCAATCCATAATTGGGCTTTTGTTGTTAGCACTTGGCATTTTGGAGTTCACTACTACGATCCACCTCTATGATTCATATGTAGTTTATAATTCATAGTGCCTTCTTCCAATCCACCCTTTCACTTCTTCATCCAATTTTACTCAACATTTTTAAATGCTACAAGGCCTCCTTTTACGAGTCATAGTGAGGACTACAACCCATACTATAGGATCATATGACTGAGCTTCAAATTTTTAGATTCTTGTTTTGGAAACTGATTACTACAATCATCCCCTACGATACATAAGTTGGGCTGTAACTCGTACTGGGTCTCGTAGATCCTCAAATTCAACAAAAGCTACTACGTTTCCCCGAAATCAGGCCAACCTATATTTTCTATAGAAATAAAAATAAAAACACATAAAAATTACAAAATATGGCATTGATAACACACAAAATCCCTTATTTTAGTCATTAAATATACTGCATTTTTACAGCACATCATAGGACTGTTGGGTTGAGGATATATGATGCAGCCTCTATATCAATAAGTGTACTAACATGCACTAGGTTAACCTATTTAGATAAGAATATAGTTAGCTCAGTGTTTTGGGTGTCAACCTTATCGTTCTTTCATAATTTGGATATCTGGTAGATATTGTAGCTAGATTCATTAGTGGTGTAGCAATCCTCTTCTACAGCTTTGTACACTTCTAAGGACAAGAGTTCCTTGCTTGATGGTTCATCCTCTAAGGATAAGAAAGACTCCATCTCATCATCTCTGCTATGATAGTTGCCTATGTGGTTGGTTATTTCATCAAACAGTTGGAGGGTCTTGACTTATCTTTTTAACTATAGGCAGGTTTTCGCAAAGTGTCCAAGTCTATTGCATGGAAAGCTATGGTTCCTTTTTTCACAATTTCTTGGACATCTCTTCCACAGTTATTTGGTGTGCCAGGTCATCCTTGACCTTACGTTTGGAGGTCTGGGCAACTTGAACCTCCTGAACCATTTGTGGAACTTGTTATTTACTTTGTAGCTTGAGCATGCACAGCTAGACTTGGTGACTATGTAAATCCTGCTGCATGCCCTATCAAGTGCCGAATTACTTTGGATGCATAGTTAGACTTGGTGGTCAGGTATGCAAAATCTTGTATTGGGCTTATCAGCACGGTGTATACCTAGTTGCCAAAAACCTGAATTGAGATCAAGCTTTGAGAAATAGGTGGCTTTGGGTTGTTATGAGAATAAGGCTAGCTTGTTTGGAATCAGGAACTTATCATCCTAGAGGAAGTTACAGAGAAATTGATAGTTGATTACTAGTAGAAGCTTTCCTCACATTTGTTCAGCTCGCTTTATTAGATTGAGTGCATCCTAAGCCCACTGTGAATCTGATGGTTCGATTAGTTAAGATATTGGCAAGTTTGAGATGTTTTGGGTCATGCCTGAGTGACTTTACTTTATTGGATTGATGTTCTCATTCTTTTTGAATGGAAGTTTAATGAATAATTCTTCACTCAACCATGATAGTTTAGCATGCTTCTTCATAAACTCATTATAAGAATTGGCATATGATTCCTCGATGAGCTGACGTTCAACATCCATGATCTGCTCTTCTTCAGTAAAAGGAAATAGACTTGTAAAGGTTGTATAATGACTAGAATTTATCCTTAAATGAGATGCCCTGTAGTTGAACCTTGAGCTAATCGTTGCACTGCTTGTATATGTCAGATGCAATGATAAGGTCAGTTCCTAGGACAACAGATCCAAGTATTTTGTTTCAAAATTATACTCTTGGGAAGAACAGAATCATGATTGGATTCTTCGTGATGGCTCTAGTGGTCAAGACCCCTTTAGAGGTAGTGTTGAAGTTTTTGGAGGGAGGGCTCCACTACTCCTTAGGAATGATGTTGGGGTGTAGCATTGATAGTGTCACCTTTATGTCCATGATGATAATATCATGGATCAGTCTAGACCAATTTTATGGCTATACTATCAATTGCACATCGGGTTTTTCGACATGGGAGATGATGTTGACTTTCTTGGGTTGAGATGTCTAGAATATGACATCATCTAGTTTAGATATGATCATTTTCTTACTTATAGTCATCGCTAATATCTGTGGTTGCATCTGTTAATAGCTGAGCTGCCCTTTGCACATTTCTCGAGTAAGGTTAATCTCTTATGAGATGCATAGTTTTCAAGCAGATTTTGCAATTATAGACCATACTTTTGGAATCTCTTGGCTAGCTGGCTATTGATGATTCATGCTCTAGGATCGTGAGAGATTTTTCAAGCTTCTTCTCCCTCTACACCTTTGTTTCTATCTCTTACATTAAGTTTTATTTCTCTCTCGGCGTTATAGGAGTTGGTAAGGTTCACTAGGTTTGACAGTTCAGCTGCATGATTTGAGGGATCAAGCATTATGCTTCCATTATCGTGTTGTGCAACATCTCTGGAGCTATTGCTGGATGAATCACATAGTTGTTCCACTGCATCATAGAACTTATCTTTTCCTAATGAAGAATAATCTTTGTTGGTAACATCATCTTGACTTGGAGGATTGGTTCCATTGGAAACCTTCTATTCTATGCTACACATTTGTGGTACAGATTAATCTTGGGTGATCAAGTCATTTTCTAAGGTATTTGGGTTTGAGAAAAGCCATTTTTCTTAGTGCAACTTCTAATATGTGGCATTCAGCTCCTTTTGTGAGAACGTATATGGAATATATGGTC
>JAOTQJ010086855.1:0-12259 GCA_025642045.1 Solanum sejunctum
GGTTCGCTGTTTGCAGGTGGAGTTGGTTAGAAAAACAGAGGAGACTCTGTCAAAGTTTTGTGAAATCCCTTAGTAGTCATAAACGGAGATTCAGTATAAGTGTATGTCTGGGTGCCCTATCGGCACCATTCACGGCCTTGGGTTGGGTCGTGACACTACTAATATAGGTTGAGACTTATATCATTGGTTCGCCCACTTAGGAGGTTAGGTGTGGGTGCAACTCATGGCCCATTTTGGATCGTGACAAACTTGGTATCAGAGCCAAGTTCAATGATCTCATCATACAAGGATAGTCTAGTAAAGTCTTGCAAACGATACGGGGACGCCTTTACTTTTCTTCGAGAGGCTATAGGACCTTAGGAAAACTCACTTTTTTTATCTCGTTCGTGTTATTACTTGAATCCAATCAATATCTAGGTGATACCAATTGGTATCTGATCTTCTTCACACTTTAAATCGTGCAATACAGTTACCTTCTAAGAAGTTTTTCTAGATTCGTGTGTTTGCCCAGATTTGTTCGACTACCTCTAATGCTTAAAGTGGTTAAAACAGAGAAGTGTATATCCTTATTAATGAGTTACCTACAGATAAAGTATTCAGATAGTAAAGAGACTGCAATGGGCTTGAGAGGAGTCAATTAGCTTGCTTAAGTTTATCGATCTGAAATAATGCACTCCCCCTTATGTGAATTATGCATTTGATCTAGAGCAAGATATGATGTAGTTCTAGACCTTATGCTCTAAATTATTCTTTAGACATTATCCTTGAGAGGATAGTTAGGTTATGCCTATAAATACTTAGTGGGAATTGATCTCCCTAAGAGAAAGTGATTAAAGACTTTTGTAAATCATAAGTGATAGAATAATTCTTGAGTTAGAAAGATATAGAAATCATGAAGAGTGGGAATAGTAGATGATTGAAGTAGGCAACTAAGAGTCATGTGGTTGTAAGCTAAGAAATGGGGTGATGAGTCAAGTCCCTCTTGAGTTTTTTTTATTAAAAAGTAGTAATTATCATCTAAATTTCATTATAAAAGGTAAAGGAAGAGATGCTAGTTAGTATGAGATGGAGTACACTCGAGTAAGAAAGTAGTTGATGTTGACATGCTATTGTGTTAGTAAAAATCCAATATAGGTGTTGAATAGAAGAACATATGACATAAAGTGGTAGACCTAAACTAGGCTCATGATTTTGAAAGAAGAATCCCATGAGATTTATAGAGTTATGAATTTAGCTACATAAGGAGGTAAAATGGATAAGATAGATACTACGTACTTAACTTATGAAAGGGAGTGTAATATAGACTATACTTAGGTATATCGTGATACAAAGGTTGATTTCTTATCATGAGATCTAGTGGTTTAACATTTCTTGACTTTAGCTAATATTTTAGAGTTAGTATAGTATACAAAGAGTATGGATGTACATGTTTAGTACTAGATCCTAAACTTGAACTTTAGGTGAGCATTATGAAAAGAGGAAGAGTATATTGGCGACTATCGCCATCACATTACTACAATTGTTTTCAAGTAAGTAATTCCTCTCATCTTCATTACTAATACTTTAGATTAAATGTAGTATATAAGTATTATAGATAGGTAAAGAAGGGATGATCTGAAAAAATTTCAAGGTTGTAACATGATGCAATAGTGGGTTTTTAGAGTTATTATATATAGGTGGCATTGTTGTTGTCCAAGGATAATAACTATTAAAATATTATTTGAATTGGTTTTTATTTTTATTTTTAGGGTATGGGATCATATATATTTATCAAATTAAAGCATTAAAGAAGAGAGAAAGAGTTGAGGTGCAATGCAGATTGTGACTATATATATACAATTATATATTCTCTTATATTTGACATTTTATGATATTTGAAGGAATTAAGATTTAATCCTAAACTTGAAATTTAGGTACTAAAGATTTTTTTTAAGTGCTTTAGTGATGCAGAAGAGGAAATTCATATTTTGCCTCCACTAGCATATAGCACATCTCAGTTATGATGTCTACTACTCTCCATCACAAGCTCAATGCAACAGCAAAATAAGGTTTCACTGGTTCACTATGTCAAATGCCACTTATTGAAGTTCATTAATTTGGTTCATTAGCAATTTCAGTGTTTCCTAGAGTAGGTTAGAACTTCATTCTCTCTTTTGTTTAAGTGTACAGATTCTTATATATCATATATAGGAGAACGCGTATGAAAACAAATTGGGTTAAGCATTGATAAGAAAAATTTTAGTGATGGATCTTTGGTATAACTAATGGGTAGGTGGTGAAATGTATCCCAGAAAAATGAGAATTGGTGATTTCACAATAAGATCTAATGTAGTAGATCAATGTTGGAATTATAAGCTTATGGATAAAGAGTCCTAATGAGTAACTTGAGGGAAGACAATGGAGAATTTTAATAGGAGAGTGCTTATAAAAATTTAGGTAAGTCCTTTGGATTTTGTTGGTATAAGTGGATTTAAGGTATCATGTTGATGATAAGATTAGCTTCAAGATGATGGCAATGGATACAGAACATAATGATAATAAAAATTTTTGATTAAATGAATTCAGTGTGGTAATAGTGACTTATGAATCTTTAATGTTATGAATTACTACTATTTGATGATTAACATGATCATAAGAAAAAATATAGAATATGTTGAGATCTACTGCTTGAATGGAATTAAAAAGAGCTATAGTAAAAAAATGTGCGGCTTGAATATTGTGATAAGTTTTTTTTTTCATGATTTTGAGTATGGTAATTAGTATATTGAAATTTGTATAAAGAGGATGGCAATATCAGTAAAGAGGTAATCGATAATAAGTTAAGACACATGAATTCATAAAGCTCTTCATGTTATGAGTTAAAATTGACAAATAAGGAGAATTGAATTATAAGATTAGAGTTAGAATTCAAGTTATTCATAGTGAGTCTATGTTCATGGTGATATATTTTATCAAGATATAAATTAGTAAAGTATAAAGTAATTGAATTATAGTGGAAGTTGAACATTTAAAAGAACTTATGCATGTTTTGAATTGCAAAGTTATTATAACTATGAAGGCACTAAGAAAGGGTGCTATTTAAAGTTTTCGTTTAGAGTATGAGAAAAAAAATACCATGAGTTATTGGTCAAAGGATATGATTGGTGGGCAAGTTAGTTAAAGGAATAAAAATTAGATATATTGAATAGTTTAAAGAATTTTGAAATTAAATTTATGAAAAGAATCTGAGAAAGGTGAAGAAGTACGACATCTCGTATAGAGATCTTTCGTTCGAAGTTAAAGGTGATAAAGATTTTCACCTTTGATTTCAGATATGATTATATAATGTGAATTGAGTCAGCACAAATTTATTAGGTGTTTATTCATATTTTTTATGAAGAATGAATTTAATTCAAATGACGAATAGCGGTGTGTGTAAGATGTTGCATTTTTAATTTTAATTATGCGAATTATGATAGATGACATAAAGGGAAACTACTATATGGACCTAAACTTCTACATGATTAATAAGTATTTTAAGGGAATCAAAATAACTGTATGCTGAGACTACACATGCTATTATGATGCTCTCTTGGTAAAGTAAAATGCTTGTGGAGACTTAATCATTCTTAGATATGACGGAATATAAGCTGTTTTAGAGCAATTGAAGTTTTTCAGTAAGTTTACAAGTGTCATCTTGATCATAGAAATTTATAGAAGAGCTACCATGAATACTTATAGTTACCCGACAGTCTTAAGATTCACCTCATTATTGAGGTTATGTCCTGGCTATATTATGATCGAATGTGGAGCCTATTGAGTTTAGCTCTATCACTCTTAAGGCTGTTTATAGTCACTGTTATTGACCTATTATTTTTTTCTATAGTGTTATTAGAGATCTATATGTCTGAACTCATCACTTGCTTAGTGGTTGCTTGATCATTTCCTTCTTTGAGTTAGAAAATTTTAATTTTCTAGAATGAGTAAGATCACATTATACAACTTAAGCTAGTGAGAAGAGTTGACTGTAAGAATGAAATCTTAACAAGATCTGTGATGGATTTTGCACTATAAGTTGGAGGTGATTAGTTCAAGTTAACATTGTAATTAATATTATTGGTTCAAAATTTTATCATGATTATGCGGGAAAAGATTTATCCAAATGGTTATGTTATGATCGAGTGAGTTTTGGTTCTAATTGAGTTCTTGAGTTAGTATATGACTTCAAAATTATTTCTGAGGGTAAATCAACTAAAATTTGATTTGAAAGTTTGGTTCTTATTAGTTGATCTTGATGGATGATTTTAAGGGGAGCCTAAATGGAGAAACGAATACCAACTTCAGAAAATCATAATTCTGACTTTTGGTGACATAAGATATACCTCCTTCTCCTTCTTTTGATCGTTCGAGGACCAATGATGGTAAATTGGTATCTAATGTAACGACTCGTTAAGTCATTTTGAGATATAGAGTTTCATATATTATAAAATATTTATTTTATGAATTTTAAAGAGACTTTTTTGGACTATTCAATAATTTTTATTATTTAATTGAGGAGTAATTTTAGATAATTGAATTAATTTATGGATAAAAGTGATAACTTATGTAATATATTATACTACTTAGAGTATATTTATTAAAATAGGTTAGTAGGATTTTCACTTATAATACATAATTAAGTGAAAAGTAAGTAAATAAGAAGAAACAAAAAAGGAATACGGGTGTGACGGCGAGGAACAGTCCCGACTTCTTTCAGGTAAGAATGATTCTTTTTTTCTCTATAATTGCTACTATGGGATTGTAATGTATATGTATATGTAACAAGGAGTAGTAAATTATTAATATGGGAAGGATAGTTGACAATGGATGTTTGTAGAAAACACAATGGTGGCTAATAGGAACAATGATTGGCCAAGTAATAAAGGATTTTGACTAGATAAAAGTGAGGTGACAATTGAATATTAGTTATGGCATATTCATTGAGACTCTCAAATGAAAAATAGGATATAAAGTGGATCTTCGGTTGGATTTGTACCGCATCAGTTCAAGTAATCCTTTTTTAAATTTAAATTCATTCTTTAGTTTGACGTTAACTCTCATTTTAAATTTTAAATTTTATATTTTCTGTTAAATTTTTATTATCACTTTATAATCTAAGTTTTGATATATTAAGATAGATAATTGAATATTGGGGGTTTGTATTACATGAACACCTTAAAATTAGGTTATTTGAAGGAATTAAAGACTTAACCCCCGAATTTGAAATTTATGAAATTAATTATCGAATTAGGTGATTTTTTAGGTATAGGCTAGACATAAAGTAATATAGGTGTCTATGGACTAGTTTTCTTATGAACGTTGTGTATTTGATAGATTGAAAATATTTTGAGCGATCGAGGAGAAGAAGGCATCGTGAATTAGCTTGTTTGACTTCGATTCTTGAATTGAGATAGGTTATAATTTGTTCTATCTAATAGAGAGACTCTTAGCAGTGATTGATAGTCACTGAGTAAAGTTGTGATATTTTCTATGCACTTAATTATCGCGGTTTAGTTGACTAATATATCATTGTGATTGGTCTGCAATCCCAAGACCATGAAACCCAAAATAATCTTGAACTTGATCTCTCAAAGTGATGTCTTGAATAAAGAAGACTTGATAAAACATTGGTAATGAAGTGAGAAGTAATGATAAAGTATAATGAATTATATATATTGGACGAGTGTCACGTTCTGTCGCATATAAATTATAGGATCGGGTGTTATGTTCCAACATATATATATTATAGGATCGGGTGTCACATTTTGACACATATATTATAGGATCAGGTGTCACATTTCGACACATATATATTTTAGGATTGGGTGTCACATTCTGATAGATATCTATATATATATTGGATCGGGTGCCACATTTCGGCATGATAATAATGAAGGAAAACATGTTAAAATAATTTAATATACTCAATTTCAAAGAACCTATCTCTCAAAAGAAGTGTGGTATGGAGGCTTAAGTCCTTATGTATATTATTAATATCGTTGATTGGTTATGTACTTGTTCTTGTTGTTCCTACCTTTAAGTGTTATGGTTTATCTCCTGCTGTTATTTTATGCATATTAATTTCTATTTGGAGTTGGCCGATGATACCAACTCAATACATGTGGCTTATACTAACTCTTACATGTATTTTTCTTTGTTTTGCCTTTGTGGAGTGCAGCGAGTGTTCCATCAACCTCAACTCGTCCTCAGCTCAAGCCTATCATTGGTATATCAGATTTCAAGGTGAGCTAACTCTCTAGATTGCATTGGATCCAATTAATCTTGTCATGGTGTCCTTAGTTTTCGAACATAAATCACTTGTTCATTTATTTTGGTATTGATATTCTTAGACTTAGTATTTTGAGATTAGTGTCCTTGATGTGATGACTTCCAAATTTTGGAGGAAACATTATGTAATAGAGTTAGTGATGTGTTATTTTTATTTTATAAATTTGACCTTCCATATTGCCATTGTATTTCATAAGTTGAACTGCTAATATAGGTTGAGACTTGTATCATTGGTTCACCTACTTAAAAGGTTAAGTGTGTGTGCGACTCACAGCCTATTTTGGGTTGTGACATAAAATAAGGCTTTGATTTCTATCTTGATAGAGTTGGAGGTCTTGGTGAGGGATGGTAGAGTGGAGGTTTACTCCCAAGGGGGAGATGGTGACGTTTGGTACTAAGTGGCTTTTGTGTGTGTTAAAGTTGATTGATAAAGATGGCTCCGGGAGTTGCTATTCCTTTCATTATTCCTTGTTGCTAGTGAGACTTGTCTATGTGGGTCTATTGGTGCTAGAAAGGCTTAAAAGGGTTGCTCCATGTTCTCATTACATAAATTCATGCCTTATAATCTTGGTGGAATTGATTTGATGGGTTGGGGGTCTTGAGGTAGTTTACGGTACTAAGTGGGTTATATGTGATTAAGGTTGATAAATGAGTTTAGGGTTATGAGTCTTTATAGAATGTGGAGGAAGATTGGCAAAGTTGCATAAGGGTGGATTAACCTAGGGATATGGTTGTGGTTTGTCCGGTTCTTCATGCTTTTAGGTTGAGGGGATGTGTTGATGACTCTAGTGCCAAAGAACTCCTTGAGGTCGTGGGTGTTATGGAGGATAAGTTGACTTAGGAACAGTTCCCAGTGGAGGCATGTGATGGAAGGGTGAAAAAAGTTGATTGATAAGGATATAGTGTTCATTAAGGCTCTATGGAAGCTTCGTCTAGTCAAAAGTGTCTTTCGGGGAGCGTGCATGGAGGAATAATATCTGTACCTCTTTCATTTCTATCCAAGCTTATAATAACATGTCAAGTCCTTTTATGATTCGAAGTCTTATGTTTTAGCCCCTATGTCATTGCACGCATTCATGTTTATATTAAGAAAGTTCATGGTGATTTTAACTCTCATGTTGAGATTTTGAAAATGGATCTTAAATATATTGTTACATTCTTGTTGGGGCTGCTTAATTCATGATTACTTTTCTCGTATATGTTTCTTTGACATTTGGGAATGAATGTTCCGAAGGGGGAGATATTGTAACGATCACAAAAATTGCCCGAAAATGTGCCTCGAAAGTACCCAGAATTGTAATTTCCATATGTCTCAAAATCTGTGAGTTATTTCAGAAATTCGACTTCATATTCTTGTTCAGGGGGTCAAATTTGGGAGAAGGGTCTAACCTCGATTTTAGAGTGAATGATTCACAATTTTGATTTTCCAAGTTAGACGAAAACAGTGAGGTAAGCGTGTCTGGGGCGTGATGCGCCCCTGTGTTATTCTTGCTCAATTTTTTTAACTCGGTCCAAGACTTTTTAGTCTTGGGCCTAAGTGTTCCCACACGAGAAAATACCTACACTTAGCCATATTTTGCCTTCATATCATAAAAGACATTCCCGAATACTCACTCAAACACTTAGTCTTATATTTCTCTCAAAATTCAAGTGCCCAAAACCCTCTCTGGATCTAAGGATTTCCTCTCAAGCTTCAAGTATCTATCTCCAATCTTCTTCAAGGATTCTCCAAAGGCTAAAGTATGTTATCTTCTTTCATGTGTTCCTTTCACCCATGATGCCCAAGCTTCCTTTTTCTTAAAATTGCATGATTTAAAGTTAATTTACTCACAGGTCTTACTTATTATGAAATAAACTGTACACTATGTTGGTGTTTATGAAATGGTGATTGTTTTAACATGTTTTGAGCTTGAAATCTAAGATCTATTATAAGACCTGATGAAACGTTTCGATATATATTGCTTGAGGGTGTTACCAAGTATCTATTGAACGTTTTACATTAAAATTTCTAGTATGATTTTGGTCTTAAATCTCATGGTTTTACACTAGCACTACATAACCTCTAAGTGTTTGATAAAATATTCGGTAATGGTTTCTTGAGGAATTGAAGGTCCAATGTATGCTTTATAAGTTGAATGACTAAATGATGATGAAATGATGATGGAATAATGATGAAAGTGTTGTAAGTATATGATGACTATATGATGATGATATGAATGTTTATATGATTTGCTTTCATGAAAGAGTACCTATGGTGTTGCAAGTGGATTATTGGGTTTCTATGTTTGTTATGCTCTAGAGAAAATGGAGAAGGTCATCCCTTGTTGTTTGAAATGTAATGTTGTGATGAGCTAGTTCTATGACCTCTACCGAAAAGGTTATGCTGTAAGGTAGAAAGACCAATGATTCCTACCAAAAAGATCATATCATAAGGTATGAACACCCTCCCTTTCGAAAAGTCCATGACGTAAGGTAGAATAACTAATAATTTCTACTGGAAAGATCATATCGTAAGGTATGGACCCCCTATTGATAAGGTCATGCCGTAAGGTAGAAAGACTAATATTTCCACCGAAAAGATCATATCTTAAGGTGTGAACATTCTATTGAAAAGGTCATGCCATAAGGTAGAATGAATCATGGCTCCTACCCAATAGATTATATTGTAAAGTAGAAAACATTTTATACCACCTACCAAAAAAACTATGTCATATGATAGGGGTATTGGTAACACTCTCCAAAAAGGATATACCATAGGGTAAGTGGGGGTCATTCGGTTCATTTCATGAAGATTGGTAAGAAAGGTTAAGTCTGTATTCCATATTGAGTTATATTCCTTAATCATGATTTACAAGCATGTTTTACCTTAAGCATTGTTCATGCATCCCATGTTGCTAATGTACTATCTCTTGCTATGATTATGCATTTTTGATTATTCTCTATCTCTTGTTGCATTGCATCCTATATACTTAGTATATTCCAATGTACTAACGCATACTTTATGCCTAAATGATATCACCGTGTAGGAACAGAAGCCCCGCTTGAGCATCTTCACCTGCGTGGCTAGTACGGTTTCACTCAAACTTGTTGGTAAGTCCTCCATTCTGGGGACGTTGTTCATGATCTTATGCTATGTTATAAACTATCTTTCTTTTATATATGCATCAATTATGAGGGTGAGCCCAATTGCTTGTCTTGTCCCCCGCACTTATATTCGTAGTAGATGTGTTGTTGGACATGGTATGTACCTATGCTACAAGACTTGACTCTCTTGTTCTTGATGTCTATGATATGGAAGTTTACCCTTAACCCTAATTTTCCTTGATTGTGCTTATCTCTTATTGTCATTTTAATTGCTTTCACGACTAAGGATGTGTAATGATATGCTATGAGGCTTGTTTAGAGTTTCTTCGAATTTTTCATTCGTTGGTCATGTCTAGGCCCTATGCTTGGGACGTGATAGACTTAGCTACGTCATTCCTTTATTTATTTATTTTTCATGCACTACATACCTACATACCAGTACATTCCAAGTACTAATGCATACTTTATGCCTGCATGATTTAACCATATAGAGACCGACACTTATCGATATCCTCCATGTGGTTAGCTTTGGATCATTGAAAGAAGTTGATGAGTCCTCTAGTTCGGGGACAATATCTAGTTTCTACCTTACTTATGTTGAGACTTTATTTCACTTTACTTTCTAGTTTGAGGGTGAGCCTTGAGCATGTCTTGGACCCCGTCCTATTCATGCTTAGAGGTGTTGTTGGATACTACTCTATGTACCCATAATTTAATGTTAAGATTTCATGAAAACTTATCCATTAGACTCTATCCCTTCTGTGATACGATTTGACGCTTTTGATAGTGATGGAAAGTGATGAAAGTCCTAAGTCTCTATTTTCGCATAGTTTTATCAGTCCTACTTACCCTTCCCTTAGTACTTGTTTTCTATGTGATTGATGCAAATCCCTTTCCCCCATCCATCCCCATAGCGTGAGTCATAAGCCCCTATTCCCCTAAAATTATTTGTTGAATGTTTATTTTATATTTCGCATCCAAAGATGTGCAAACGATATGCTAAGAGGCTTGTTTGGATTGCCTTCAGGCTTCTCATTTTTGGTGTTACATCTTGGCTCTAGGCTTGGATCATGACAATTTTTAAATCCCTTTTTATAAATGAGCAAAGATGGTGAAAGGACAATCCTTACCAAAGATGGATCCTTTTGTGACAAAGATAATTATCACTTGAATGCATTTCTAAAATTAATGAGATCCTCCTATTATGATAAAGTTATGATTTCAAGCTTAAGAATGAGTATATATATGACTATGTTATAAGTACTCCATAGGACTTGACTTAATACCAAGAAGGCTTGAGGTGGGGTTTGGTCAGATGGGTGTAAGGTTATACACCTAAGGGTATACTAGTAGTAACCTCTTTCCTAAAACTATGTACTACCATAGGAGCTCTAATAGGCTAAGACGAGTGGAACCACAATAGCAAAAGTTAAAGATGTGGATACATAAATTGACGGAGTTCTACTTGACAAGTAGTCTCCCCGAGCCAACATAGGGAGTTATGTTGAATTTCATATGATAGCTCACATGGTCTTAAAATATTGATTACAGTCTCATTCCAAAAAGAATGTATATAATGAGTTAAGATGTTTATGTTGCCTCAATCATATTTTAATGATGCATTGATCATGCATTATCAATTGAACTCCATTCCTTTATTATAATTATGCATATTTCTCATTGTGATATTTATGTTCCTTGTTGCATTGCATTCCATGTACTTAGTACATTCAAAGTACTAATGCATATTTTATCTAGATGATATCACCATGTAGGGTTCGGTGCTCCCCTTCCTCAACAGGTGGCTAGCATGTGGGCGTTTGAAGAAAAGTTGATTGGTGAGTTATTTAGTTCAGGGACAATGCCTTATTCCTTCGAGCTTGAAGTACTATGACTTCTAGACTACTTCATTTGCTTCTTTGTTATTTTTACTTGAGGGTGAGATAGGAACATGCCTTAGCCCCCGCTAAGTCCTTTAATAGAAGGTATTATTGGACACATAAGTTGGAGATTGAAGCTTGTAGTGATTTTATGTTTAACTCTCTCTTAGTTCCATTTCCTACGTTTAATTTAGCTTTTATTTATATTCAATACCTATGAAGGTGGATAAGGGATTTTCGATTTTCTTATTCATTGTGTTACAACTACGCCTTCGGCTTAAGTCGTGATCGAAGGAAAGTTATTACTTGTGATTTTCTTAGTTATGCTTCAAATAGTATAACTTATAAATCTTTTAATATTGAAGATAATATAATCATCTGATGTTATTTACTATGAAAATAATTTTTGGGGTTTATATATAAATAGTATGTGGTCAAAAAATTGAACAAAATATTGTATCACTACTTAGTTCTTCTATTTCTACTTTAAAAAAATAAAGAAATTGATGATTTTTAGTTAATAAGAAGTAAAAGAGCTAGAGTAGAAAAAGACTTTGGTCCTAATTTATATGTATTTAATATTGGAGAAACCCTCTCACTTTAAGAGAAGTTTTATCTGCACATGATGCAATTTTTTTGAAAGGAACTGTAAATAATGAAATGAAATCACTAATTTCTAATAAAACTTGGAAGTTCGTTGATTTATCACTAGGTTATAAAATAATTGGTTGAAAATAAATTTTATGAAAAAAGTTAAAACCAGATAGATGTACTGATAAATATAAGGTTAGACTAGATGCTAAAGGTTTTAAGCAACTAGAAGGTTTAGAGTTTTTTGACACTATTTCTCCAATAACTAGAATTATGTTCATTAGGCATTGAATTATTATGGCTACAATTTTTATTTACATGATGTTAGGACCCGTAACGTAATTTAAACCCCAAACGTCCTTAATTGGTTCGATTTAATAAAGTTTGGGACCGAATGC
>JAOTQJ010086875.1:0-12258 GCA_025642045.1 Solanum sejunctum
GCATAGTATGCATGCAACCAATCCATCCTAAGAATGACATCAAAATCCACTATATCAAACTCAACAAGATCAAAAGGCAATATTTTATGTAAGAAGCAAATGGAACAATTTCTATAGACCTTTCTAGCAATAATAGATGCACCAATAGGAATAAACACTTCATAAGACTCACAAAATAATTCAGGTTCAACACGAAACTTTTTGATAATAACAGGAGTAACAAAAGAAAGAGTGGCATCCAGGTCTATCGATGCATACACACCAATATACTGGTAACAACATTGGGAACCTTATCAACTCTTTGCCTCCCATGTAGAGCATAAAACCAATTGTGCCTTGGAGCACCACCTTATTGACCACCTCTACCCTAAGGAACTATATTGGCACCCTAGCCTTGAGGACAATCATCCTTACCCTTGTTGCCATCATAAGGGAAATCAACCTTTTCGTGACCCACTTCCCTATAACTATAACATGCATTAGTGTCTCTCAAGCATAGGCTCCTATGACCATTACCACATCTTGGACATACGTGATTTGGAACTACAATACCAATACCATTGGCCCTTAGGAAGTCATTGGCAAACCCCCTATTAGAAGCAAAAGAATACCCTTGTCCTTGGTGGAACCAGCCACCCTTGCGACCTTGGAAATTTCCCTCAAAACGGGCCCTCTTGGCCTCATGACCCCTTCTCTTCCTCAACTTCTCCTCCTCTATTTGTTTGGCATAAGTCTATAAATAGGACAACTCCATGTCACTAATCAACATAGCGGACCCATATTTTTCACTCAACAAGTCGGACACACCCGTCATAAACTTATTCATTTTAGACCTTGAGCCAACAAACAAGTGTGGAGCATATTTTGAAAGTTGGTTGAACTTGATGGCATATTCCGTCACACTCAAAGATCCTTGTATCAAATTCATAAACTCCACCAATTTGGTTTCCCTAAGCTCAAGAAGGAAGGATCGATTAACGAAAGCTACCTTAAAGTCCTCCAAAAGCACCTCATTGTTGACTCCCTTCTTCTCCTTCCATTGATTGTACCATATTTGTTCCATCACTTTGAGTTCGTAGGCTGCAAAATCCGAATTATCTTTTGACCTCACATCCATGATAGCCAAAACCTTGTAGACCTCAGCAATAAACACTTAAGGGTCCTCATCTACCTTACACCTATAGAATTCCAGGGGATTTAACCTATGAAGTCTCTCACCCGAGATGCCAGTGTAGTACCACGAGGGACTTGGTCCCCTTTATTGGGTTGATTATCCACAACTTGTGCATGCAAGGTGAGAGCATCCTGAAGTTCTCCATGATCGGTTGCTCCTCAAGTGTGTGGGCTCTTCTTCCTCTCATGTTGGGCATGACCTAGAATAGCAAAGAATAATAATTAGGAGAGAAAACCTCACTTTAACTCTATAGAATGACTTAGAATATGAAGAATGGAAACATTTCCTAAAATGTCTCATAGCCTCTTACATATAGTTGTGGTGCACAACACAATAATGAATAAGACTCTAATCATCATGGTATGACTCCGAGGATCTAACCTAGTGCTCTGATATAAAGTTTTTCACAATCCAAGCCTATGGGCTAGATGTGACACAATGTATGGGGAACCCGAAGGAATCTCAAGCAATCCTCTTAACATATCATTACACATAAACACCAAGACAAGAGAGTCAAGGCTCAATACATACATATGTCTAACAATGTCTCTACTACATAGATAAGAGCAAGGGACACCAAGCAACCAGGGTTACCCTTATAGTTAATACATACATAAAAGAAAGTTAGTCTTAGAACATAGCATGAGATAATAAACATCGTCTCCGAAATAGAGGACTTACCAACAAGCTTAGGACAAATCATACTAGCCACGTGGAGGAAGATGCTCAAGTGGTGTTCCAGTTCCTACATGGAAACATCATGTAGTCATAGAGTATGTGTTAGTTTGTTTGAATGCACCAAGTATATAGGATGAAATGCAACAAGACGTAGCACCATAACAAAATGCATAACATAAGCGATGAATAAGCATATAGCAATATGGTATGTATGAATGATGCTTGAAGTAAAATCTTGCTTATATAGAACATGTTATATGTTTAAGGAGTGACCATCATATATTGGAGGATCGTCCCACCGTACCATCCTTGTTATTGAGGTACCAACCCCATCAATTGGTTGGTGGATGATTGCATCCTACAACCCTTGGTGATCAAGGTATAAACCCCCCAACATGGGTTTCAAGGGACAAACCCCTTGACATAGTTGGTGGATCATCTCACCTTACCACCCTTGGTGACCGAGGTACAAAACCCTTAGCATGGTTGGTGGATTATCTCACTCTACCACCCTTAGTGATTAAAGCATGGTCAATATCCAACACTATATAGAATAATGTCATACCCATACATTTTTGCATCATCATATAGTCATTTAACTCATAAGTCATGCATTGGACCTTAAATTCCTCAGGAAACCATAACTGGACATTTTATCAAACATATGGTGGGTGTGTAGTTTAGTGTAAAACCATGAAATTCAAGAGCGAAACCATGCTAGAGATTTAGTGTAAAACGATCAATAGATACTTGGGTAACACTCCTAAGCAATACACATCAAAATCCTTCATCAAATCTCACAATAGATCTTAGATTCATAGTTCAAAACATGCTAAAACAATCATAATTTCATAAAACCCCAACATCATAAGTATTCATAATAAGTAAGACCCATGAATAAATCAACTTTAAATCATGCAATTTATATAAAAAGGAAGGTTAGGCACCATGGGTGAAAGGACCTATTGGTTGAAACCCACATACCTTGACTTTTGGAGAATTCTTGAAGAAGATTGGAAATGGAGACTTAAAGTTTGAAAGAGAACCTTAAGATCTAAATAAGTTTTGGGACTTGAATTTAGGAGAAATATTTTTATAAGTGTTTGAATGAGTAGTAGAGAATGCCTTGAACTATATAAAGTAAAATATAGCTAAGTATAGGTATTTTCACGCAAGGAAACACTTAGGCCTAAGACCCAAAAGCCTTGGACCGAGATAAAAATCACTGGCAATAAAATACACAGGTTCGCATCTGGTCCATGACATGGACCTATTGTGGATGCAAAATTAACACATGTCCATGACAGTTGTGCATCACGACACTATTGCAGATCGATTTTATAAAAGGAAAATTACAAAAAATGAAATTGCTAATTATTTTCTCTTAAATCAGGTTTAGACCCATCCCCACTCAATTTGACCCCCTGATCAAGAATATAAAGTCAAATTTTTGGTATTACACACGAATTTTGAGATATATGGAAATTACAATTCTAGGCAATTCTGAGGCAGCATTTTTGGGGTCATGTCACTCACTCTCTTCATCCTTGATGCACTTTGCTCGGTCCAAGTCATGAGCTTTCCTTTATCTCTCTTTGGATATACAATCTCTTATCCCCGCCTTTCTTACTTAGCTCCACATATATGCGCTCAAACACTAATGTCTTAGCACTTGTCATTGCCATCTTCGCTTCTGTCTTTGCCATGTTATAGAACACCTTAAGCCTTCACTTTTCATTCTAATACTACATTCCAAAAAATTCGTGTAAGTAATCTTCTTATCTTTCACTTTTCCTTGAACTTCATCATCCAACCACCAATTGCCTTAATTTCTACCAAAGGTCCTTCTTAAAACCCTTAGTACCTTGGTAGCTACTTTTAAAATGCAACTAGCAGTAGTGACCCACATATTGTTCGTGTCTCCACCACTATTACAAGCCTCTAAACTACTGAACTTTTGTCCCATCTCTCATCAAAATACAGAAGTCAATCCTCCCCATCTAATCCTCGGTAGGGCATTAAAGGCCTTCTTCTTCTTTTCTCTCTTAATCTCTTAATCTATCACTAGAAGGCTATGTTGAGTGGAAATATTTTCCTTTCAAATAACCTGGAAATTCTTAAAAAGATTTTTATCACACTTTCGGAGAAGTAAGTACTCAATCTAAGTTTTAGATATCATACTACGAAAGATAATCAAGTGATTTTCCCTCTTCAAGAAACATGAGTTAGCAATAACTAACTCAAAGGCTTTGGAAAAATCTAAAAGAGATATTCACCCCTAATGAAGATTTTTTTCATCTTTAGTATGCCTTTCACAACCTTATCCAAATCTTCCCAAAAGAGCTTCTAGACTTCCTTATCTAAGCCTACACGGGGTGCACAGGCACTAACGACATTCCCTAAATGACTACTATGCACTAGTTTGACAAACATCATCCTATCATTAAACCTCCTAACCTCTACCTCACATTCTGTAAGGTCCTTGTCTTCTAGGATACCTACACAATCTCTATCCCTAGGTCCTTCCAAGTACCATAGCTTTAACCCATCTAAATCTTGGGCTTTCTTACCTACCCATTTGGTCTCCTAAACACACATTATATTAATATATGTCTCCCCTTAAGACACTTCGATAGCTCTATAGATTTCCCTGTAAGTAATCCTATATTCAATGACGCTAGCCTTAACTTATATAAGACTTTTTATGAGAATGGAATCATAACCGATATAAGACCAAGTGAGCTCTAACTTAGAACTCTATCATCTAGCCCATAACAGATAAAGAGGTGACCTACTTCCTAAAGGTAGATCCAAAATCGTTCATCACCCACAAAGGGGTATAAACATACCTATATTAGGCATATAGTTCAAGTGAAAGGAGTATGGACTCTTATGGATAGCCCACCCTGCCTCCAGTCTCATAGGTGCTACGTCATAATCCCACAAGAATACATATACATATACGTTCTTGTAAAAAAGGCATAAGACTTTCAAATTATTTACATACATATTTAGGCTTAAAGGCTAAATGACATTTTTATAATCATGCATACTTAGGCTTAAAAGTGAAACATACTTCATAATCATGCATACTTAGGCTAAAAACCTAACATGTCTTACTTTCATGCATAGGAATAGCTCCATTAAGTACATAGATATGAGAAAGGAGTATGGACCTTGGGGATAATCCACCTTGCCTCCAACCCCAATCGATGCTCCATAAACATGGTGGTGAAAACACCCATCATTTTCTCAAAGAGTCATAATCATAGACATTTATGTGATCACATTCTTTCCATACCCTTACTTTGTTTTAAAACATAATTATCATCATAAATTGGGACTTAGCCCATATCATAAGCTTCATGAAAATTATAGTCATGTATATATATGTAATGAAATAAAAATAGCATGGGCAATAGGATTCAAACTTAAATCAACAATACATAATGGATTCAAGTAAAAACATAATTAAATCCACATTTAAATCATAATATAGATTTACCCATCCTTAAATCAAGCTTAAGAGGGGACATGCACATTCATATCTTCATAACTTAAATGCAATCTATCATATTAGGGCTTAAATCATTTTAAAATAAATAATAAAACATAGCTCATACATCAATTGAATTAAATAAATAATAATCTTCAAAACCCATATTTAAAGTAATCTAAGATTGAGTGTAAAAGAGTTTGGGCGTTCTTAGTTGAAAGGGACCAAGAATCAATCCCACATACCTTAGCTAATAGAGAAGATTCAAGAAGAAATTTGATGAAGAAAAGGGTCTTCTCTTGATTCCTAAGCTTAATCTTCAGAAGAGTCTTTGAGAGAGTTCTTAAGAGTGGGTTAAGTATAAGAGTGAATTTGAATGAGATAAATAAAGTATAGGTCATTTGAAAGTCTTTAGTTAGCATAGAAAGTCATAAAAGACACTTAGGAAAAACCATATTTACGAAAATGTCATTATTGAAACGAGTAGAAAAAAAATGTTGCCAGGGGTCTCATGGAAGGGTATATAGTCCGTGCAAGGGTATATGGACGTATACGTGCACCCTAATCTAACACTTAGAAAAATTCCATTGACGAAGGTCCTAGAACATAATTTAATACTTAGAAAAATTCAATGTAGGCATCCATACGGAAGGCTTCACGGTCCGTACCAAGGCATACGGACCGTATGCCTCCTCCATACCACTTCACTTCAAAATATTCTTCACGACAAAGCTCTTAAAAGATGATCTAATACTTAGAAAATTATGACTCTAGCACCTATACAGAAGGGCCTCACAAACCATGAAGGACTATTCAATCCGTGAGAGTATCCATATGACATGTCTTAGCTCAAAAATTATGGATTTTCAAGACCAAGGCCACCATACGGTCCATAACATGTACTATGTGGGGTTCATGTATGGTATGTCTTACTCTCAAAGTTCCACATTAAGATCAACACTTCCCACACAAGGCTAAGGTCTACTTCAAGGAGTCACCACACGGTCTGTTTAGCCTCACACAAACCGTAAAGGCTTCCATGAGTCGTCGCCTTGGTTCAAAACTTTTCGGAACTAAATTTCCAAGATACATTAAGGTCATACAAAGTATGGGTCCTTATAGTAGGTCCCTTAGGAGGGATGTCAATATGAGATAATATACTAAATATGTAAGGCATAAAGTGTTATACGTGATATAAGAACTCAAATGAAATCATATACTAATGTAAGGATAAAAACACCACCTTTACATAACTGTTGAATACTTTACATTCTTTACTTTACTTTACCATTCTTTGCTTTAGAATCTGTGCACAACATATAATAAAAATCACAAACTGATTAATGGTAAATATATAATTTGGGATTGAACCATGCTACACTTTCATTTCACCCCTGAAATATCACCCGAATACTGGGATTGATCGATGTTAGGTGATTCTTCCACCCCTAGAATACCATTCTTCCATAAGCAACTTCACTTTATATCTTGGCATTAAACATTTTCCATAGTTCTTTTGGTGGTCATTGTATTTTTGAGTTGAGGGACTGTAGACTTAACATATGATATGCAATTAACCATATAAGGCACTAGCAATAATGTAGAGAGTATTTTACACAATTAATAAAATACATAGGAGATAAATAACACATAGACTTTATTTAGCTAAAACAAAAACTCTTGTAGCTTGGTATTCAAACTATATATGCATACTTAAAGACAACTACACATTGGAACATAAAGACATGTTAAAGAGTGGAGACAAGGTCATTAGCCGTAGTGGAGACTGTAGGTTTTCCTATGTGTCCTTTAGAAATAAAAACCAAATATTTATGCTGAAGAATCAAAAACTAAATAGTCGTACATACCTTACTATAGCACCTTGTTATTACCTCAAAGTAATCTTCATTCCTCCTAAATATTTATCTACAATAGAGTAGGTTATAAAATTATTATTAGTAGCTAATAAAGATATTTATGCAATCTAATCCCACCCAAAGCAAGCTCGTAATACCTCTCCTTGTCTAATTGCATATGTAAAACACACAGCCTCATATATAGTTTGACCAAGATTGTTTAACCTTCTGAATATGCCTAATTAGTTTATGAAGTGAAGTGCATAACAACACCTAACTAGGTGGTGTAACATAACACCATTTTCTATCTTTTAACATCTAAAATACACACTCTTCACAAAAATCAATTAGATTGCCCCCAACATGATTACACACAAAGCAGTCCCAAAGCAGTTTGAACAATCCAATATACTATAGAGGATGTGAAATAGTTCCCAATCATCATCCCTTTATTTTCTATTAAAAGCACGCTTAAGACATCATACATAAACTTGTAGTTAAGGAAAATAAAGATAGGGTAATAACTTTACCTCAATTCTTATAACTTATTGTTTTTAACCTAAACCTCTTTAAGAACTTCAGCATCCCTTCATAATAATCTAATGACCTGGTTGGTCATTTTTAGCTTTATCTATGAAAATTTTTGTTTTAACCTTTTGCAAGTTACTTTGGGACTATTTTGAACAGTCTTGATGGTTGAAATTGAAATTTTGTGTTTTAAAAGTAGAAAATATAAGTTTTGACATCTTTGGAAGCTTAAATTATAGAAAAAGTGAGTTTTTGTGTCATTCTAATATTCGTGGGTTGCATTAGAGATCCATCAGTTCCATTAGCTCTAAAATATCATAACAGAACTATGAGAAATTACAAAAGTGCAATTGGAGTTAAAATGAGGTTTTTAGGCTCAAAGTAGTGTTTTGAGTTGTTTCTGGGACTAATGTTTGACTTTGGTCAACATTCAGAGTTTAGAAGCTCGGATCAAGGATTGGATGAGGTACCCGATATTATCATTGGTATGTTAAATTTTTTGATTATGATGTATATGCTCTGATAGATTTGGGTGCCACTCTTTCTTTCATTACTCTTTTAGTTGCCAACAAGTTTAATGTGAATCCCAAATTATTGTGTGAACCTTATGAAGTGTTTTCCACCATTAGTCAGTCTATTGTTTCTAAAGAGTCTATAGAGAAAGTCCCATATCAATATTGCATAAGGTCTTGCCTTGTGCTTTTGTTGATCTAGATATGGTGGATTTTGATATTATTCTTGTGATGGATTAGTTACATGCATATCATGCTTCTATTAACTGTAGAATCCATAAGGTTAAATTCCAATTCTCTAATGAGCCCGTCCTTGAGTGGAAAAGTCGTAATGTGGTGGTCAAGGGTAGATTCAATTCTTGTCTTAAAACCCAACGTTTAATTTCTAAAGGTTGAATTTATCATCTTGTGAGGATTATGGATGTTGAGTCTAAAGTCCTTCCTATTAAGTCGGTTCCGATGGTCAATTAGTTTCTTGATCTCTTTCTCGATGAACTTCTTGGTGTTCCTCCCGAAAGGTAAATAGACTTTAGTATAGACCTCCTTTCCATTACACAACCCATTTCCATTCCCTCTTACCATATGTCCCCAGGTGGAATTGAAGGAGTTTAAGGATCAATCGAGAAGGGTTTCATAACGCCTAGAAAGTTGCCTTGGAGTTCACCCATGTTATTTGTAAAGAAAAAGGATGGTTCCCTTAGAATGTGCATAGATTGCGGTAACTTAATAGGGTTACCATAAAGAACAAGTACCCTCTACCAACGATTGATGATCTTTATTACCAACTACAATGGGCTAGTCAATTTTCTAAGACTGATATTCAGTTCGGATACCACCAAGTGAAGGTAAGATAGTATGATATTCCCAAGATGACTTTTTGGACTGGGTATGGGCACTTCAAATTTGTGGTGATGTCTTTTGGGTTGACTAATGCACTGGCTATATTTGTCGATCTCATGTATAGGGTCTTTAAACCCTACCTTTATATATTTATGGTGGTCTTTATTGATGATATATTGATTTATTCTCGGAGGAAGGAAGAGTATGTGAATCACTTGAGGGTGGTCTTGCAAACGTTGAGGGATGAGAGATTGTTTGCTAAATATGAGAAGTGTGAATTTAGTTGGAAGAGGTAGCTTTTCTAGGGCATGTGGTGTCGGGTGATGGCATTAAGATGGATCCTAAGAACATGGAGGTGATAAGAAATTGGCCTAGAACCTTAAATCCATCGGATATTAACAGTTTCTTGGTTTTGGCAGGTTACTACCGGAGGTTTGTGAGTAGGTTCTCTTTTATTTCATCCCTATGAAAAAGTTGACATAAAAGAAGGCAAAATTTTTTTGGACCAATAATTGTGAAAAGAGTTTTCAATATCTGAAAGATAAGCTTGTCTCCACTCCTATCCTGGCTCTACCATAATGGTTGGAAGGGTTTGTGGTTTATTGTGATGCCTCAAGAATTGGTTTGGGTATGTTTTGATGTAAAATGGTAAGGTGATAGCGTATGCCTCTAGGCAACTTAAGGTGTATGAGCGAAATTATCCCACCCTTTGAAAATTTGGCTTTACTATTTGTATGAGGTTCATCTTGATGCATTTACTAACTACAAGAGTCTCCAATATGTGTTCACATAAAAATATCTTACCTTGAGATAAAGAAAGTGGTTAGAGCTCCTTGAAGATTATGACATGAGTGTACATTATCATCTCGACAAAGCAAATGTTGTGGCTGATGCTCTATGTAGAGTGTCCATGGGTAGTTTAGCTCATATTGATATTGGTAGCAAGGAGGTGGCTAGAGAAGTTCACCGGTTGGCTAGGTTAGGGGTTAGGTTGGATAAAGTTGAAAATGGTGGTGTAATGGTTGTTGATTGTTCTAAATCTTCTTCGATTGAGGAAGTTAAGTCAAAACAAGATCTTTACCCCACCTTGTTAGAGTTAAAGGCGTTGGTGAAGGATGGTAAAGTGGAGGTTATCTCCCAAGAGGGAGGTTGTGCCCTTAGGTAGCAAGGTAGGTTGTGCGTGCCTAATGTTGATGACTTGAGATAGTTGATTTGAATGGAGGTCCATAATTCATCTTATTCTATTTACCCAGGTTCCACAAATATGTATAGAGACTTGAGAGAGGTGTATTGGTGGGATGGTATGAAGAGGGATATTGCCAATTTCATATCTGGATGTCACAATTGCCAACAAGTGAAGGCCAAACATCAAAGCCTGGGTGGCCTAGTCCAAGACATAGGAATTCTTACTTGGAATATGGAAGAGATCAACATGGATTTTGTGGTTGGGCTGCCAAAAGTCTAGGAGATACTTTGACTCTATTTAGGTTGTGGTGGATAGAGTGACAAAGTTCTCTCACTTTCTACTAGTCAAAAACACTTATGGTGCCAAAGATTATGCCAAGTTATATATTCATGAGTTGGTTAGATTACATGGGGTACCCTTGTTTATCATTTTGGCTCAATTCACTTTTCACTTTTGGAGGTCCTTCCAAAGAGGTCTTCATACCAAGGTCAAACTTAGCATAACTTTCTATCTTCAAAAGGATGGTCAAGCTGAAAGGACTATCCAACTCTTGAGGATATGCTTAGAGCTTGTGTTTTGAAATTTAAGTATAGTTGGGATGAACATTTTCCACTTATTAAGTTTCCCTACAACAATAGCTTCCACTCAAGTATTGACATGGCTCCCTTAGAAGATTTATACGGTAGGCATTGTACATCCTCTATTGTGGTTTGATGTGGGGGAGATGGTTTTGTTAGGCATGGATTTGGTTATGGAAGCCTCGGAGGTTGATAAGCGAGAGGTTGAAAATAGCCTAAAGTAGGAAAAAGTCCTACTCCGATATGAGAAGTAGAGATCTTGATTTTAAGGTTGGTGATTAGGTTTACTCAAAAGTCTTACCCATGAAGGTTGTGGTCCAGTTTGGCAAGAAAGGAAAATTGAGCCCAAGGTTTGTGGGTACTTATATTGTTTTGAGGAGAGTTGGTAAGGTTGAATATGAGTTGGAGTTGCTTATGGAGATGAATATGATTCATTCGGTCTTTCATGTGTCCATGTTGAGGAAATGTGTGGATGACCCAAGTGCTATAGTGCTTTTAGAGGTTATTGTTGTTGTGGAAGATAATTTGAACCTATGAGGAGGTCCCAGTAGATTATTGGATAGACAAGTGAAGATGTTGAGAAACAAAGATGTGGCATCCATCAAGGTCCATTAGAGGAATCAACAAGTTGAAAGTGCCATATGAGAATCTGAGGCGGACATGAAAAGCAATACCCATATCTCTTCCACTCTACTCAAGCCAAAGGTAATAACTTAAGCCCCACATATAAGTTTTAAGTTTCAGCCCTCATGTGATTTTGCATGTATTCATGTTTATGGTAACAAGGTTATGGTGATTTGTGACATTCATGTTGAGATCCTTGGAAAAGATGTTTAAGTGCATTTGTTGCATTCATGTAAGGCTGAAATTTTCATAATTACTTCTCTTACACATGTTTCTTTGACATTTGGGGATGAACGTTCCCAAGGGGGAGATATTAAAACATCCTTCATGTGTTTCGGAATACCTCATATCATAATTTCTATCTATCTCAAAATCCATGCATGATTTTGAAAATCCATGAGTGATTTTAAGAATCCAACTTCATATTCTCAGTCAGGAGGAAAAGTTGAGTGAGAAATGGGTATAATACAGATTTAAAAGACCCATAGTGAAAAATAATTTTAACCAATTTTATGATTTCTAGTGGCTATTTGCGCCTGGTGCATGCCACTTTGTATTTTGTGGTTCGCGTCATGCTTAGGGCGTGGATTAGTGGAACATTTTCCTTGGTTTTCTTATCTTGGCCAATGGCATTGGGGTCATAGCCCCATGCCCACTTAAATCTGATATCACCCATACTTTGCCATTTTTCAACTCTATAACTCACAAAACCCTCCCAAAAGCCTCTCCAAGACTATCAATTCTCTCATTCAAATCTAAGGATTTCAAACTCAATTTTGGAACTCA
>JAOTQJ010086886.1:0-12257 GCA_025642045.1 Solanum sejunctum
TTAAAATACACCTCAATCTCAATAATTTTCTCGAATGAGCAATTAACCTCCATTTAGTTAATTACGGGGTCTAACACAATTAGTTCTCTTATATCATTCCAATCATTTTCATGAAGTCGGTAAGTCATATCTACATTATTGGCATTCCAAACCATTGTAATGAGTCTCCTATAGTTATAAGCTACTTTAAGCATTTCATATAACGAATTTCACCTAGTAGGTTCTATTTTTGAAATTTTTCTAACAGAAAAATTGTATTCAATACACCGATTATCAAATTCTTTACGTCTAGCCTTACCTGACATTCAAAAATAAAATGGTATGCAGTTTCAACTTTATTACAATAATTTTCAAATCATAAAATACCGTCTCTAATAATTAAATTATAAATATATTCAACACATTTAATATGAAAACTACATAAACAAGAGTAAGAATTGGTTTTAAATAATCAACAACACGTTTATTACTAGAAGCTTATACACGATTCACAACTTTAATTTCCTAAAATTCTTTTTTGCAAAACTTAGTTTTCATCAATCCAATATTCAATAATTATAAAATAATCATTATCGGTAACACTACAACCTATATAAGAAGTAATTACTATTCTACAAGTATTATAAGCAAATAAATAATGAAGATATTATACATGTCTTGCTTGAAAATCAAAAACTATTTTTTAATTGTATTTTTTGTAAAACCATTAAGCAATGGGTTATAAACAATTTGAATATAGTGAATAAAACTTGAATTTTTTGCAAAACAAAAAGGTAAAACCAATAATAAGAATCATTTTTGCAAGTTTTTCTAGGTCTCGATTTTATTATAATGGCGATCTGTACTTGGACCGAAAATATTAGTAGGGTCTAATTGTGATTGATCCATATTTAAACTTCCTACTCCTACAGATGGTTTGGGAAGGGGAGTTCTATATATTTTTGCATCTGCAATGGCTTTAGCATGCAAAAATTTCTAGTTTACAATAATGCATCAAATGATTTTTTAAATGAATCGTCCCTCCAACCTTTCCCGAAGTTTTATAATTTAAAACATGTTTGCATTTATTATAAATAACTTTTGTTTTATCTTCACTTTGTGTTAAAAATGGCCAAACAATAGATTTTTTACAAGTTCCGTTTTAGGCATACTAGATGCAATGGATGTAGAGGGGAGCGGGAGCGGGAGGGGGAGTAGTAGCAATATATGGTGATTGCATTTCATCATCATTAAAAATATCATCATCTTCATTAATTTCATTATCATCTTCATCTAAATCTTGATTAAAACAAAATTTTTATTCAAGAATTTCATGATCTAATTCGATACTAGAATCAATATTAAAACAAGTATTTATCAACATGTGTAAAATCTTTCGTATTAATTCTAATTGGGGCTTGTCTTGTAGATTTAGAAGAACTATCAATTTTTTTTCACCGATTAACGTTTTAGCAATTCCACACAAAAAAGTAATTTTTTCTTTCCTTTACTGGAATCCATGTTAAATAAAACGATAATAAGAAACTATGAATAACCCAAAAATAATTCAAGTATTCAACTAGTAAAGATTAAAGAATAAAAACTAATAAGATGAAACTTATATGTTGGAACAAATGTACCAAACATCTGTGTAAAAGTGGACGTAGAAGCCGAAGTTTATGAAACTTGAAGATTGAACATGCTCCAAATTGATGCACCAAAATTTGCTCCAAATTCCAAATAGCACACCAAAATTGATAAACGAATTAACTAATTAATATTAAGAATTTACTAATTGAGACTTTAGAGAGTAAATAATAAATATTTATAATTATAGTATATTATAATTATAATAGGTGTAGACACAATATTTGACCAAACCTAAGTTATCTACCTTTTAGTACATAAATGTTTATTGATTTATTTTCTAAATTGATATTTTTATTTCTAACCTTATCTTAGAAAGTAATTTAAAATAATTTGAAAACTATAAAAATAGGGTCACATTTTAAGATAAGTTTGTTTTAATTTATTTCAAAAAATATATATTGAATAATGAATCTCTTTTGAGATTTTTATAAACTAGAATTTTTAAATTATAGTTTTAGATTAGCTATTCAACTTTTCCTAAATAAGTTAGCTTAAAAATTAAATAATACTTTCATCCTTGTATATATATTTCTTTCATATATAAAGTTCTATTTATAAGATATATACATATATGTTTATGTTCATAATGTACATACAAAAAAAAAAGAAAGAAAACTACCTAAAATCCTAGAAACTAGTCTTAATTACCCTATTCTTCCAACAACACAATTTTCACTTTTCTCACTTGCACACACATACATACATTTTCTTTTTTAAAAAAAATTAATACAACACAACACACACACTACACGTTAATAATACTAATACTAATACTAATACTAATACTAATAATAATAAACATTTTTTAAAATATAACACAAATAACTCAACTCTCCTTATTTTCTCAACTCCCACACTGCACTCCCACTATAATACAACTTCTTCACCTATTCTTTATATATGGTAAAAGATTATAATTAAGGATAAGTTTTTGAAGTCAAGATTAAGGGAAGATTAAGATACAGAGATTTTCAAAAAGGAAAAAAGAGAGTACAGTGAAAACAAAGACATTTGTGGCGAGAAAAAAGCACGCACAGAGATTTTCAGCGAGGAAAAAAGTACACAGAGAAAAAAATGAAGAAGAAAGAAAATTTTCGAATAGAGTTTGGCTCTTGTTCTAGGTTTTCGGATTGCTCATTTTGTCATTTCATCACACACATTCTTACTCCATTCGAGTTTATTTGTTCTTTGTAACTCTTATTGTCAATCAAATTATGAATAAAATTATTCAAATGGTTTCTTATATTATTTAGCATGTCAAGTCAATTATTAGTGAAATCCGTTCCTCATTTTATTTGGTATGCTCCTGAATATCATTGACGTAGTTTCTTGTTAGTTTGATCACTGACATGAATATGATATACAGGGAAAGAATATATTATATATGAATGAAAAGCCATGAATGAATGTCACTAATTTTAAATGCCTACAAGTATTCCCAAAGCAACATGTGAAATGTTTTCTTTAAAGATATGGTGGAAAATGTTAAGTAGTCTTCTGTGTTGTCCTCTAAGTAGTGCTAGAGTTTACTTTGCATGTTGAGTGAGCATCACTATGCTAATCTGCCAGTGTTTAGTGAAGCAACAGTTTTTTTCTTAAATTTTGGTCTTATTTCAAGTATACACATTGTTGCATAGAGATAGTTTTTTTAGATTAATTTATTTTTAATTAGATGATGAGATAATTTATTTTAATTTTTTTTTAGCAAAAACTTTTGAAGACTAAATTTTTTGTAATACGAAACAAATCTGTATTAAAAAAAAGCCTTTTGTACAATAAACTTTAGTACAAAACTTTGTGAAAATAATAATCATAAAGATTACTTTAACTAAAAGATAAGATAAAAGTAATATTAAAGTCGAATGAAATGAGTTGGAATATTCAGCGTCAAATTTCAAATTAAATTTACTTATACTAAACTTTCATAATTTTTTGTTGTGTTCTAATTTAAGCACCGGCAAGAATTAACTTGACTAATTAAGTTAGGTTGGACTAAATCCAACTTCAAATTTAATATCTATGTTTAAATCTTCAAAAATATATATAAATATTTAAATTATAATTCTTCTCATGTCAATTCAACTAATAAAAATATATTTTCAAAATATAAAAAAAATTATTCTCCATGAAGAATGTGGTTGCACATCTTTGTGGAGACGCTAATTTTTCCCTCAAAGATGCAGTGACACACCATGACCTAAATGACTTTAGTAATTTTTCTTTCCTTGATCGAAATTAAAATTTGCTTACAGAGAACTTTGAAGAGGTAAGGAAGGCAATCACGCCTCTAAAATCTAGACAAAGAATGCGGTGACGAATCTAAGTTAAGACTCATAAAATTTATAATTATATATATATATATATATATAAAATAATGATGAAAAAATTAAGTCTCATAGACACAATTTATCCCAAAAATAATTCAAGACAATTATAGGTTGATAAAAGCGACCGTGCTAGAATCACGGGACTGAAAGGGTGCCTAACACCTTCCCCTTGGTCAACAGAATTCCTTACTTGAATTTTGAGTTCGCAGACCATAAAGAAAGAGTCAATATCCTTTTGATTAGGGATAAGATAAGGTGACTTGGAACGCCAATACTCAATTCCAAGTGGCGACTCTGAATAAATAAAATAATCCTTTTTTCAAAATGTTACTTAAATTGGAAACACTCTATTTTCCAAAACGCTACTTGAGGAATAAATAGTGGTGTGAAAATAGTAGAGAGTAGAGATTTGAGATTATATTTGAGAGAATTGAGAGAAATATTGAGAGAGATTTTATATGTAAAAATGTTGGGGGAGTGGGCGTATTTATAGGAAAACATTTAGGAATTTAATTTAAAAAAATTAAATTTGCATATATAATTAGCCGTTATAAACGGCCCTTTCACCAGGGAACGACATATGACCGTTGGGGTGGGCCTTAGGCCCCAATAGTCCAATCTCAATTTTTTTTTAAAATATATATATTTTTAAAATCAGTAGGTATTATCGGACCAACCGGGACCAGTATAATGGTACTTGTACTTACTGGCAATTTCCCCCCTTACCTTTACCCATCCTGGACCCCCTTTATCCGGTATCATCTGGCACTCTATTGGACCAGAACTGGTACCAGTATTTAACCGAGATGAAACCAGAGCAGTACCTATAGGTGCTGGTTCCGTTGCCAAACCTATCTGGGACTGATGATGCAGAACTTCCCCTGCTTGGAGTTTGCCCTCTACACAACATTAGTGTAGAGCGACGAACAAGGCAAAATTATTCGAAATCGTAGAATCATTGACAAGACGCACGACCAGAATCAATAACATAAGAAACTTTCTAAATATCTTATAGCCTCCTCGAGATAAGCGACAGACGTCTCCGTACTCATCTATAGGACTCTATTGGATGATAACTCTATACAACTGAGACCAGTGAGCCTTAAGCTCTTATACTTCTTTATCATAACCCAGTCATGGTCATGCTTGTGGCTAATAGCTCCCACCTATATGCAAGCCAATTCCCAACTCAAGGGTACCTATCCTGGCTCCCTAGTCCAAACCAAATCGATATAACAATAACATATACGTCAAAACCTACCCATAACCTAGAAGTAAATTATCCAGAGCTATAATAGACATAAAGACATATCATATACATATATCAATAATCATAATAATATACTAAATCAAAGTGCCTATACCAAAACAAAACACTAAAGTACAAAGCCAATGTCTGGAAAGAATAGACGACTACTAAAAAAAGGAGATAGGAAGGTAGCCAGAACCGCCAGTGCTCACCCAAAAGTCTCTTGAGTGCTCCCAAAACTACCCAACTCAGTAGCCACAGCCCATACCTGGACCTACACCATGGGAAGCAGGGGTGAGTACCAGAAAAAGCTCCCAGTAGGCATTATCGGCTAACTGAGTTAAATAGTAAACATGAATAAGCCCATATATATAAAGAGAACTGCAGTAGTTAGCAAAGTGAACTCAGACCAAGGCATAGGCATGAGTAGAAACCCCCAAACAACAACTGAACCAACTATAAAGAATAATGATAACATGAACCAACCCAAGTACTGATCATCCATACTGGCTGATGAAGACTGCATAAGCTAATACCTAAACTGCCTCTAACTAAGGCATAGTGTTGTACGTGGGTGGAAAGTTCTAGTACTGATGCCTGTACGCTAACTGGGCCCCTAAAAGCCTAAAAGGTACACCTCTGCACAATATAGAACTGACAAATTATCATAAAATTCCTCAAAACCATCATAGAATCCTATAAAACCATCACAGAGCCCAACTCTCCATATCATTAGAATAATGGTCAATTGTACCTTGGTGTAAATCCCTAGTGTCTAGGCCTGAACGCCCTCCGAGTATCTATAAGCCATGAAGGTACACCAACACACAATCACAATATGATAAGGTAACTGGATCCATGGGTATTCAATCAAGCCCCCAACCGCTAACATCACATGTAACGGGGTCCCAGACCTATCAGAAATAGTGTAAGATGGGGACTCAAAGCCTTAATATCACCCAGGGACTCTAAACTCTGAGTCTTCTGATCTGGCCTTTGGTCGAGCAATTAGTCAGGCCCAAGTAGTACGATCATACATATAGTGGTAGGACATATCCATCGTGGGAGAAAGAAGCCCCCTTGTCATACTAGCAGTGTGTCATCATCAGAGTATCAATCATGGAGCCCAACCCCACAGACTATCAATCATGATTTCCTCAACCCAAAATTAAATCGACCCTTAGTCCTTAGAATCTAGATCCAACACCAAGCATCATAGTCATGGCACCGAGGCACACGTCCAGTGGGAGTGTCACCCATGACACAGACTCTACAAACATGACCAATAGTGCTCAACGATGATGGGGAACGTCATTTGGGATGAGATGTCAATATTCTCTCATTCAACTAGTATATCCATATCAAGAATTCTAAGTCATGTTGTGCCCAGTGTAAGTGTAGGAAATGATACTCTCAACCTGGGTATCCGATAGTCTCAATCAAACCCACATAATCCCAATCACTAACTCTCTCAGATACAACAAATATCCCAGCATTAGATGGAATGAACCAACGTTCAAAAACTATCAGTAATACACCAAAAGTATATATGTCATAGAGCACTATAAAATCGTATCTCACCAAGGCCAAGTATACCATAACCTCATCAATAACAAGTGCCTAGAGTAAACATAGACCATTTCGGCAAATCATATATATCCAGAATACCCAAACCTAGCCAAGTCATCTCCGTATAAGAGTCAAGCCGCATTAGACATATAATCAATGCACAATCTCCTGGTCATCATATCTTAGTAAGCTATAAAGATTCATATAAGTACGAGTCAAGTTAGAACATATGCTTATCTCAGGGAACTAGCCCTTATTCGACCTTTCACAGTCCTCTTCTCTATGTAAAGCAACCTAAAGGGCAGTGTCGGCATAACCTAAGGTAAGGCTCAAGAGGCTATATTAACAGAATGATTTCACCTATCCAAAAGAAATTGAAATCAAGGATTTCACAAAAGGCAACCATATGTCGGCCCACTGAAAATGTGCCTCCCTCAAGAGGATACTAGTGTCTTATCATAGATAGACTAGAAAGCCCATAAGACATAACCTACATCTTGCTAATAGTGTCACACTACCATCTCTTACTCGCTAGTGGCTCAGGGTCAACACATCTCGTATTAGAGGGCACAAAGCTTCTTTAGGGGTACAACTATGACCATCCCTAGAACATGGTGTATCTCTCTGCTCACTTACTAGCGGCATAAGTACATAATAGATACATTAATATATAGGACATATAGCCACTAGGCAGTGCAAAATCATGTTTAATCAGGAAATTCCACCTAAAGTACTTAAAAAGATATGGATAATCGCATCCACATCATGCACATACATACCAACAAGATATAGATACTAGATTCAGTATATGGGTAGCATGTGATCATAGGTCAACCTTAATAGCTAGTATATTTTGATAGCCTCAGACCACACATATATACAAGCAAGAGTCAAGCTCAATATGCATACTGATCATATGTTCACAGCTCTAACTGACCCCTTTAAGGTTCTTTCATAGTCATATAATGTAAGAACCTAGGTAATATAAAACTATAGCCAAAACATCCCACAATACATCAAATACTATCCCATAATATTATATCTATATATATCATACAGATCACATCCAGCCACTTGCAATATATACTCCACAACTTAATTAACAAACAGTATATTACTACATATTCCAACTCAAATACGCAAACATTTCAACTTTGTCTATGGTTTAGAGAAAGTCTAGCCTACCTGGCATCCAACGTCTCATGCTTTGAGTCGATCCAATCAATCCTTTCCCTCCGAATTGCTTTATGATGCTACTCAGCTATCAAACACAAGTCACAAGATCATTACCACTAGTTTGGGTATAAAATCTCAAGAAAAGGGTGAAATTACATCAATTACGACTAAAATGTAGAAAGTCAGGGACCATGCACAAAATGCTAAACCAATCCTAGTAAAATAAACCCATCAAACCCTTCTAAAAAAAAGACTTCCAAAATTATGTTGTAAATTGAGACCCGCGATCAGAGATAATAGATAATGAAGCTTCATGAAGGTGAACAAACTCTTAAATGTATAACTTCGCATGATCTTCCCCTTAATATGTCATTCTTACTAGCGATAAATATATAGATTTTGTCAACCTTACGTACGCCTCCAGACTTCTGATGTTTTGTTTTAACATGCTAGTAACTACGACATTTGGCCACCATCTTGTTAATATCTTTTTTACACCATTCCACTAAAATATCTCTCATAAGTCTTGATACCTTTTTTTTGGTTGCCCAAGGGTAAGCCGAATATCTGGAATAATAGGCCTCAAGAAGAATCTTGACATAGAGCCCTCCAATTTTTGGCACACGTGAGAGGCCCTTATACTGAAGGAATCCATTTCAAGTTAGCTTAAATATAGGATGCTGCTATTGTGGAACACTTCCCCTTAATTTCATGTGGTCAGGATCCTCATGTTGTTGCCTTCTTGTACTTCAATACCAATGGAAAATTATTGTAGTATTTTGAATGATTACACCTCCATCCTCCCCATCTACTAATTATATCAACAAACTAGCTAGCTAACGTAGAGATTTTGTCATTTTAGCCTTATCAACTTCAAAATGACTTAGACTACCCATAGATTTCTGGCTAAGTGCATCAGTAACAACATTAACTTTTCCAGATGGTATAAAATGTCAATATCATAGTCTTTTAGTAATTCTAGCCACCTCCTTTGTCATAGGTTCCTTCTGCTTAAAAAATATTGGAGGCTCGGGTTATTAGTAAAAACGTCAACATGAACTCCACATAGATATTGTTGCCAAACCTTTAGGGCAAAACAACTACAGTGAGCTTAAGATCATGGGTAGGATAGTTTTGTTCTGGTTTTCACAACTGTCTAGAAGCATATGCAATAACTCTACCATGCTGCATAACAACACAACCTAGGCCAATTCTCGATGCATCACAATCTACAATGTAGCCTTTGATTCCATCCGAAAGAGCTAAGATAGGTGCGGTGGTAAGCCTTTTCTTTAGTTCTTGAAACTTTGTTCACATGCTTTGGTCCACTGAAACTTAGTTGTTTTATGTGTTAATCTCATTAGTGGCACAGATATATAGGAGAATCCCTCAACAAACCTCCTATATTATCTTGCTAAGCCTAAAAAGCTATGGACCTTAGTTAGATCCAATGGTCTCGACCAGGCCATTTCTATTCAATCTTCCGTCCACTGACCTTGATACTGTCACTTGTAATAACATGGCCAAGAAAAGAAACAAAACTTAATAAAATCTCATATTTAGAGAATTTAGTATATGACCTATTGTCCTAGATAGTCTGTAATTAACTCACAAGTAATCTGCGTGCTCAGCTTTTGACCGTGAATATATCAAAATGCCATCAATAAGCATGATCACAAATTCATCCAATAATGGTTTAAAGACTTGATTTTCAGGTCAATAAAAGTTTTTGGGGCACTTGTAATCATAAAAGACATGACAAGAAACTCAAAATGTCCATACCTTGTCTTAAATGCTATCTTTGGAAAATTAGCATCCCTGACTCATAACTGGTGGTACCCGAATCACAAGCCAATCTTTGAAAAGCATTTGCTATCAATCCACGAAAGAGGATACTTATTCAGCATAGTGACTGTATTTAAATTTCTGTAATCAATACACATCCGTAAGGAGATATCACGTCCCAAGCCTAGGGCCTAGATGTAACATAACGAATGGGGAACCCAAAGGAACCCCAAACAAGTCTCTTAACTTGTCATTACACATCATTGGTCACGGAAGAATATATGAGACATAAAAGAGTAAGAATAGGGGGGCAAAGGGCTAAAGGGAGAGCTTGCAAAACATCTTAATCAAGAGACAAGAGTCATAGCTCATATCATAGATACATAATATGTCCAACAAGCACCTCTAATACATAGATAAGAGTGGGGCACAAGAAAAAGCAACCGAGCTCACCCTCATAGTCAAAATCGAACATAAGAATAATATCCAAATACATAACAAGAGAACATATACTGAGGTCCTCAAAATAGAGGACTCAACAACTGGCTTGAGTATCACCGAGCTAGCCACATGGAGGGGGATGATCAACTTAGACTCCAGTTCCTGCATGGTGACATCATATAGTCAGGAGTATGCGTTAGTACCTTTGAATGTACTAAGTATGTAGGATGCAATGCAATAAAAGATAGGCATTATAATTAAAATGCATAACAGTAGGAAATAGACAACATATAACAATATGACATGTATGCTCAATGCTAAAGTAAAACATGCTTAAATAACTCATGCTCATATAAGATATCATATGTGTAGAATAGACCAAGCTAGATTTCCAAAGTACAAACCCCTTGGTTGGTTAGTAATGATGTCACCCCATCACTTAGGTGGTAAAGTACTAACCTTTTACTCTGTTGGTGATGATGTCGCCCCATTGCCTAGGTGGACAAGTACAAACCCATCACTCAGTTGATGAGTACAAACTCCCATCTCGGTTAGTGATGATGCCGCCCCATCACTAGGTGGAGAAGTACAAACCCTTCACTCGGTTGATGAGTACCATATTGGGCATGGTCTAATGCAACACTTTATATATGATTAATCATATACATAAGCTCATTTCATCATCATAATATCAATCATATCATATCACATGCGTTGGACCTTCAATTCCTCAAGAAGTCATAGCCGAACATTTTAACAAACACTTAGAGAGTGTGAAACGGAAGTATAGAACCATGCAACTTAGAGGTGAAATCATGCAAGAGAATCCCATGTAAAACCATCAATCATCACCTTACAACACCCTCAAGCAATATACATCAAAACCTCTCATCAAATTTTATATTAGATCCAAGATTTATAGCTCAAAACATAGCAAAATAGTCATAACTTTACCCAACTTTAACATAGTTCATAGACATGTTCATAATAGTAAACCCATTTGTAAAATCAACTTTAAATCATGCAAATTGAGTAAAAAGGAGATTAAGGCACTATGGGTGAAAGAACCCAATGGCTAAAACCTATATACCTTATTTTGAAGAAGCTCTTGATGAAGATTGTTATATCGAAAAATGGCTTTTGAAAAAAAAAATTTCGAAAATCAAAAAAATCGATTCAAGCTCAATTAATTTGAGAAAAAACAACTCTCGAGATTCTAAAGGAAAAACAGAGTCGTCACCTAATTTTGCGGATAATTAGGAAACCAATAAATATTTCAAAAGATCTAACAGAAAAAATCTTTTTAAATCCAAAGAACAAGTTCGGGTTCACATTTCCACTTCGAGAAGGTTTTACGCACTCGAAATGGCCGCTAAATACGGTTATCCGGCGATTAAGTGTTGACTAATTTTGACTTGAAAAGGTTGACTGATTTGATTTTTTAATTTGTTTTTGGAAAAACTTTGACCCAAATTGAAAAGATTTGACTAGACTCAACTAAACTAAAAGCATTTGACTAGTCTTGCAAGAATTGACTTAAATCTGAAAATTAAACTAAAAAATGTTAAAATCACATTCTTATATTTTATTTATTTCATTTTTTATTCTTTCTTTATTTTTTCCTTTTTTATGCAAACACTTATTCAAAATAAATAAATAAATAAATAAATAAATAAAAATGAAAAGGAGATTAGGTGAAATGACATAAATAGTTTTGACAACGTTGGGGAATTTAATTAGATTAATAACCTAGCAAAATGTAAACATCTAAACAAATAAAAATACATAAACCAAATGATGTAAGAAGAGAGTGAAAGTGCTCCTTTATCTCGTTGCGACTTTTGATCTTCTCTAGGGGATTTGCCTGACTCGAAGAAGAGGGAATTTGGGCCTCCATGGCCCAAGGAATACGGAATGGAGAGTCCAAGACGACTCGCAGCATTGTTCATGCAAGGAAATGAAAATAAGGATTAGTATTTAAGGATAACACAACCAAATACAACGCTACTAAATCATGACAACATATTGAACAAATAGAGAAGAGAAGCAAATTATCAGTGCATTCCTTAGAGAATAAAAAG
>JAOTQJ010086917.1:0-12255 GCA_025642045.1 Solanum sejunctum
ACTATGAAATAATCATCTGTGATACTTGACGGTATATATATATATATATATTATACCAATATCATAATAGAATGAACTCAATTCTCTGTGATACTATGGCGGTATATTGATACCCTATTGGTATCATATAAGATTATATTTTATTTAAGAAATAAATAAGAAATAATTAAAAAATTATTAAACTCTAAATTAGTAGAAAATATATTCGTTTTCATACTCCCTCGATATATTGATACCCTATCGGTATCATATAATTTTGAGCACTTCTTTTAAGAAATAAAATAATTAAGAGAAAAATATTAAAGTTACAAACTTATTTATTAAATTCTAAAGTAGTAGAAAATACGTTCTTTATGATACTCTGTCGGTATATTAATATCATAGCAATATCATAGAGGTCGGAGCTTAATCTGATACCCTGTCGGTATATATATATCCTATTGGTATATCATATAAGGTAAATTCTGACATCAACATGCGAATTTTAATAGTAGGAGGCATCAATATAAGATAGTATATGAATATAAATAGTTTGTTTTAAAGAGACATAAACTTGATTTTTCCTAAATTAGAATATGTCAAATGTATATAAACTTATGATCTTAAATAAGCCATTTAGAAAATTGAAATTAAAGGAGTAACTTGCTATTTGTATGTTAAATGCATGTGTTCTTTTATGACTCACATCTTATCCTATTATTTTTAATGATTTGTACCCTAATCTCCTTAGATCTTTGCAAAAACATGAAAAGTCTCCCTTTTCAATTATTTATAGAGATAAATAGAAAAAATAATAAGGTATTATATTTGTTAGCAGTTAAAAATAGAGAAAAGACATACATGCCCACCCACCCAACCACTCCCGTTCAAACTTTACATCAAAATTTATTTTAACACCTAAATTATAAGAACATTCATATATTCTATTTAACATCTTTAAACTATTTTATATCAATTCTATCAGCACCAACTCAATTGAATCCTGGGTGTTGTTTGACAATGTGCCCTGTCGTCCACGAAATTAGTGAAATGTAAATAAATTACTCATCCCTTCCCAAATAAAAATATTCAAAATTCTTCACAAAATATGATTACTAGGGTTAATTGAAGGACATTAATTCTGTCAAGTCCATGCTTGTTTCAATACATGAACCAAACAAAGAAAATATATTTTTCAAAAAAATATTTGAAAAGAAAGAAGTAAAAATTAAAGTCTTACTTAACCTTGAATTCACAGTCCCAACACTCCTTTTAATAACTCAACCCTATGCTCCCGTTAATTCAAATCACCTCAAACTACACCAAAATGGATTTAAAATAATCAAGACCCTTTAACTGAACATCCTCTAAATGTTCCATTCATGAAAAAAATTCAAAATCTAACTTATTGTTGCCTAATTAACTGAATCAAGTACTGGTCATGAAACACTTAAAAAAAAAAAAAAAACCTAAGCTCCTATAACATTAGCTTCTCAGAAATTGATTTACCAAGTCAATCAAGTCCATTACATTAAATAGCTCGGGTTTCATCGCCATTACTTCAATCATATGACCCCTCATTATCAAAACTGGAGGAGTAGAAAGAAGGTTCTGTTATTGATGTGATGTTTCCATAATAAGTTCTCGCCGTCCCATTCTGTAGCCTATAATTACAAGGATAGAGACTATAATTCATTTTTTCTTTTATGTAGCTTTCAAGCATCATATGAATATATATACCTACTACAGTAAGAAAAATTAAGAATGAAATGATGCTTTTACTTGCACTTTTCACCCAAATCAGCAGTACCAAGATTTAGTTAGTTCTATTTATGAACTTCTCCTGAATTTTCTCGATGAGAGCTTGTTTTTTCAAGGTATAGGAAGCCAACATAAAATAAGGTAATTTGCCCTAAATTTATTTTCTATTCCCTTTGCCATGACCGCAGGAATAAGAATAAAACAAGGGGCCTAACCCACTCCCTTAATTGTTGCAAGTTATATGGGGCGAGTTGCAGGTTAAAAAACTAAATAGTAGTTCAACGAAAATTAAGTTTTTGTAATTAATAAAAATTAAAGATATAAATTAACAATAACAACAACAACAAATACTGACTTTAATTTTATTTTTTTCTAATATTAAAACTACACATATTTGATAAATTGTTAGTTGTTAAAATCATAAAATTAGAAACTTTTGAATTAATGAATAAGAGACAATTGTTGAAATGTCGACTAAAGATAGTTAAGTAGTTGTTGGAGAAGTTAACTAGTAATTTTTTTAAAAATAATTATGAATTTTTATTTTTCTTATTAAATTTTATTATTTTTTTATTTGCACAAAATGTCCAAATCTCTTAGAGCCCCGACTAATCCCGGGGGTGCATAGGCTCTCGACAAGGAGTTTTTTGAAAGTGTACCATGATTAATTCAGATCTTACCCAGTCCAATGACCCTCAGAAACTGTTTGCTTCCAGTGGGTTTTGATCTTGAGACCTTGAAAGGGAGCAAACCCCAAGGCTCAAGTCTATTACCATCAGGCCGGCCCCTGAGGGTTCTTATTAAATTCAATTAACAAAATAAAACAACTTAAAAATTTAAGCATAGGGGGTTTTTGCGGCGCAGGGCGAGGCAGGGTGGATTGAAAATGAAAAAACTTATCATGTGGAGCTGGGCAGAACGGTATGATTTAAAAAAAAATTGCAGGTTGAACTTACCCCCCCCCCTCCCCCATTACCATCCCTAGTAGGATGGGTTTTGTGTGTTTATATTTGTGTGTGTATTCGTTATATCTAGAATTTTGAATTCTTGTATTAGGTTGTAATGTTTGGTTAATCTGCTTTTGAATATTTTATTTCCTAAACTTTCTATATTTGTTGAAATATTTCTCTATTTTTTAAAAATAATTTTCTTCTAATTTTGATAATAAAACTGTGTATCCTATAACTTGTAAGGCTTCTCCCTTTTACATGATTTTTTTAAGATTTATGGAGAGAAGATTATGTCAATTAAACTGTAAATGAGATCTACTTTTAAAATATGATATTTGGATGTGTTTGAGCCTTCAAAAAGAAAGAGAAATAATATGACACTGTCACTCTCCTAAAGGGTTTGAGTGGCCTAGGTATTCATAAAACAACCATCAAGAATAAAGCCTTACTCAGTGGACTTGCCTGGCGAGTCTATTAATGTGCCTCGAAATTCTAAAAAACGACCCTAAAAAGTAAGTACAGAAATCACCTGGCCACCAGTGGCAGGTGTCAGGGCATTTCTGGGACTTGGAAAGACATCCAAGATGGTTGAATAACATCTCTTTGCCACCAAATGGGTAATCCCATAAGGCACCCAAGCCATTTTACTTGGTAGCCTCATTTTACTTGCCTCTGAAACTGTATCCATGGTCGTTTACTTCAGAATGAGTACTCCTTGACTATTGTTGACCTCCGACCTCAGCAAAAATGGGTTTTTGAGGGGCTATCCATCACCTTACATCTGGGTGTGCAAAGAATCATCAATGATATGGTCTTTTATAACAATTACAGCACCCATAACAAGGTGGTGTGAGTGTTAACACCCAATGGTGTCTTCACTACCTCCTTGGCCTATCACCATATTGCAAATCACCTTGACACTAGTTTGCAAAAAATTTAGGATTTCAAGACCATCTGGAAAGCCAATATTCTAAACAAGGTCAAGTACTTCCTATGAATCCTGTACCTTCAAAGGACAATAATGAACCAAAAGCTCTACTCATTAGGGATGTTAACATCTCCAAGTTACACTAAATGTGGCCACTATAGTGAGGATATAACCCACTTATTCTTCAAATGCTATATTGCCAATGAATTTTGGAAGGAACTACACTTGTCTAAACATTGGCATACCAGCTTTGACGGAAGCAATCTGAAATCCTCGACTTGGATGGAAGCTTAGAAGTGGGTTAAAAGGCAAAAAATATTCTACTGTGCTGCGTTGGGACACCCTATTTCCTTACTGCCTTTGGCATATTTGGAACAATAGGAACGCAAATATCTTTGAGCAAAAAGTGAACCCCATCAATCCTTCGAACACTATTAAATTGGCAATGGAATTTGCCATTAGCTTAGTCAAATGGAGACCACCTATAGAGGGCATGATGAAGCTTAACACAGACGGGGCTGCCCCACATACTCCAGGACCTGGAGGTAACGGAGGGACCATTAGAGACCATAATTGTTGATGGGTTCTAGGTTATGACATACCAGTTGCTCAAACTACAACATTGGAAGTTGAAAAAAGCAATTACATATGGTCTTGAGTTGGCGATTCAACACGGCATCTCAAACATCGAAATTGAGTCTGATGCGTAGTTTGCCCTGGAATATCTACTCACAGGTACACCATTATATAACAATTTATTCTATTGTTGCAGGTACTTCCTGAGCAAATTGGAAACTTGGGTTCTTCGTCAATGTTTACAGGGAGCAGAATCGAACGACTGATTGTATGGCGAGGGAAGGAGCAAGCTTAGGACATTTTGAAAACTTAATAGTCTTTATGAATCCTCCTAACTTTGTGCAAGAATAGTTGCATCTTGACACTATGGGAATGGAGTATCCTAGGAAACTTACTAGTAGTGACCCTATGCGGGCTGAGGTGTGGCCTATGGACAATTGGATAGTATTTTGTATAATTATAAGGATTGGAAGCTGCTACCACTTGGTAGCACAGACTACCAACAGCCCCTTGGGGGTTAACTTTGCTACTGATATATATGTAATATCCATACTATCAATATATATATATATATGACCATGGTTAAAATTTTTATTTTTAAATATATTTTTGCTTTAAAATTATTTTGTTGTAGATCCTTTGTTTAATCTATTAATTAATATATATGTTGCTTTATATTGAGTTTAGGAATTTTGCAGATGAATTTTTGAAAAGATTTCAGGAGAATTTATATTATTTTATATTTATTTTGTGCACTTAAAATTTATCTATTTGGGGATAATTTCAGGATCCTCCCTTGAGTCTGAGTCAATATGTAATACCCCATAAAATTATTAAAATGCCCTTAAACTTTATCGTGTGCACATGTCTTCCTAAGCTCTGATTAAAAATCTAAGACTGAATTTGCGATCAGTGCAAAAAATTGAGTCAAAAAATGATCTCAATTTGACTTTATTGCGAAAAATGTGATTTATTTTTGTCAAAGTAAGCCTAAGGCAATGAGGTTTCCACGCCCCTTTTGTGATGCAGAGTGGACGCGGAATCACACTTGTGATTTTTTAAAAATTTATGAAAACTGACGAAATTGTGAAAAAGTGCATTTTTGCACTAGTGCGCATCGTGCACTAGTGCATGGGGATGCATTTTTTATATGAGAAGGGTAATTTCATCCTTCCTAATATATTTTTATATCTCCAGGTCGATTTTTAAACATATATTTATATGAAAAAGATTTTAAATCCATTTTCGTCAAGGTTTTTACGCTACGTTAGAGAGAAGAAGAGAACAGAAAGAGTAAGGGTTCCAAGGATCTTTCAAAATTCTTGAAGAAATCTTCATTCTCGGATATGTAAAGGTTACCCAAAAGCATGAAATTGATCTCCCGTGTGCCAATATAGAGTTAGGATGAGGAAATCATACTTAGAAAATTTTGAATCATGTTTTCTTCAAATTTCTTGAATATTAGTATTAAATTCTTGGATAGTATCTTGAATTCTTGTTTTAATTCTTTAAACTATATCTTTATATCCAAGTTTGATGATCATCATGTTTAACTTTTACTATATATTTTCATTACTATATGATTATGAATTGATCCTTAAAATTTCTCTCTATAAAGACTTAAATAATGAACTTAGGGGGATGTCTAGAGCCTTGAATGTCTGAAAGTGATGCTTGACTAAGTCTCAGTCCTAAGGCGAGTGTGCTGGTAGCAGTGATAGCTGAAATTATTATAGATAGAGTTGAATGGGTATAATTCCTTTAGATTGGATAGATAATCTTGCCCGTAGAGGTTGGGTGATGAGAGTTTTTGATGGATTGATGGATTTATGAGCATGTTGAGTCTGGGAAGGAGAATTAGCACCAAAATGGATAAGAGTGAGTCCCAATCGAATCCATTAACTACGTGGCCAGCGTAGGAGAGGATTGGATCATGAAGGCGGATGTTTCCTTGTCCCAAAAGGGGACTTGACAAACTTTTGAATCCACTGACAGACTCGTCCTTTACCCCGATAAGGTATTGGATGGACGTGGTAATGATATCACTTCGTTGTATTATTATCAACTCATAGACAATGGTTGTCGGTTATAGAAACTCCATATAGGTTTCATGATGATAGAACTCCAATATGATGTGAATGTTTGATGCTTGATAGCTAGTGAGGTGATAGAGTCTTGTCTTTATATCTGAGGTGAGGCTAAGTGATGGATGGGTGATGATTAAACTGTTTCATTTTTCTTTAGCCTGTTTTACATATAGTATATTTCATGTACTAATGCCTCTCTGGCGCTGCATCATTTTATGATGCAAAATACTATAGACCGAGGACTTCAGTAACCCGATCATTGAGATTTAGAACTCTTCATTCGTGACAGTGGTGAGTCCTCCCCAGCATTCGGAGGATATTTATTTTTATTGTTGGATAGTCTTTTTTACTTGATATTTAGTATAAAGGATTCATAGACATAGATATTGATGTTGATGTCAGGGGTTCTTTTCCCTCTTTTTTTTTATTCCTTACATTTGAGATTTTCTTTATCTATTCCATTTTCTTATGATAGACTGATATTGATAGTATGAACCACAGATAGGATAATATTTATTATTATTATTATATTATTTCTGTTTTGCTGATGAATTGACTGAACGATGGCCAAGAAACTGAGTGTTCACTTGGGGGCTAGCAGTAGTCTCTGAGTGCCAGTCAAGTCTAGGGTACCCTCCCAAGACGTGACAAACTTGGTATCAGAGACAGGTTTGAGTATCCTAGGAGTCTATGAAGCTGTGTTTAGTAGAGTCTTATTTATGGGTGTGTTGTGCACCACACTTCATAAGCAGGAGACTATAGGACATTAGGAAGTGTTACCTTTTTTCTATGATCTGATTTTGTGCTATAGAGTTAACTTGTGAAATTCTACTTTTAACTCATGCGCTTTACACTTACAGGAAATGTCGCCTAAGAGAAAAACAGTTCAGAGAGATGCCCCAGCTCTCATCGTTGAGAACACCCAACGAAGGCTCTAGTTCAAATTGAGATGAGGAGATGGTGATACCCCGCTAGGACTACTGAGGTCCCTCAGGAGCCCCCTGATGATCCTCAGCCAGTTCCCATTACTGAGGCAGAATTCAGAGGAGCCATCACTATACTTACTCAGTTGGTGGCCTCCTAGAGAAATAGCCACGATTCTTAGGCTCCTCGTTCTAGCTCACGGGAGCCCTCAGCTACCACCTAGCTCAGGGACTTTCTGAGGATGAACCCGCCTGTGTATACGGGGTCGAAGGTAGATGAGGACCCATAGAACTTCATTGATGAGATATACAAAGTTTTGAGGGCTATGCATGCGATCGAGATTGAGGGAGTTGGGCTTGCATCCTACCAACTGAAGGACGTGGCCGATGTGTGGTACACTTAGTGAGAAGGGAGTAGAGGGGAGGATGTGGAGCTTGTAGTGTGGGAGGAGTTTGAAGCTGCCTTTCTTGGTCACTTCTTTCCTCAAGAGTTGAGGGACACAAAGGTGGATGAATTCGTAAATCTGAAGTAGGGAGGGATGGCTGTAAAAGAATATAACCTTAAGTTCATCAAACTATCAAGGTATGCACCCGAGATGGTGAGGATATGAGGCAGAAGATAAGGAGATTTGTGTCTGGCTTGGATAGACATGTGCAAAAAGTTTATAATGCTATATTACTGATTCTTTGCATGGACATCTCCAGACTTATGGTGTATGCCCAACAGACAGAGAAAGATAAGAGGAGGGATAGATAAGACCATCTGTGCAGGAAAGCTAAGTTAGTAGGACATGAGATTACCTCGCAGAGACAGACTAGATATGATAAATATTATTTTCAGAAGAGATCATCACATCCCACATCATCTACAGCTAGTACGCCCATGCAACTAACCAGGTATGATCGGAAATCTCAGGGTCATCAGAATTTCATGACCCCAGGTGCCCAATCTCAAGCCAGTGTGAATCAGGATATACGAGGAAAGCCACCTTACAACAAGTTTAGTAAGCTTCATCTGGGTGAGTGCCGTGTTGGCAAGGATGTAAATTATGCTTGTGGTCAGGATGGTCATTTCAGCTATGAGTGTTTAAAGAGGTAAAGTGAGGGGAACAGCAGAACTCAGTCTTCGACAATGCCTCTAGCAAGTAATCAGTAGAAGGGTGCTACTACTATGGATACAAGAGGTGGGATAAACCATCTTTATGCTATAGGTAACCGTGAGGAGCAGGAGGCTTACCAAATATTGTCACGGGTATGCTTTTTGTCTTTACTTATGATTATTATGCCTTGTTTGATTCTGGTACCACATTGTCTTTTGTGACCCCTTATGTGGCTAGAAAGTTTGGTATTCTTCCTGAGTGTTTACTTAAGCCCTTTTCTATCTTTACTCCTACTGGTGAATCTATACTAGCTAAGAGGCTTTACAGGGATTGTGCGGTGTCTATCTATCATAGAGACACTTTAGCTAATTTGATAAAGTTGGAGATGGTTGATTTTGATGTAATAATAGGCATGGATTGGCTTCATGCTTATTATGCTTCTGTTGATTGTAGAACCTGAATTTTCAAGTTCTAATTTCCTAATGAGCCTACTTTAGAGTGGAAAGGGAGTTTTGTTGCCCCTACCGGCACTTTCATATCCTATATTAGAGCTAGAAAGTTGATATCCAAGGGTTGTATTTACTATCTCGTGCAAGTGAAGTCTGATGATGTTGAGTCTCCTACTTTTGAGTTAGTCCCAATAGTGAATGAGTTTCCCAAGGTCTTTCCTGATGATCTTTTTAGAGTCCCTTCTGATAGGGAGATTGACTTTGGGATTGATGCTCTTTCCGAGACAAACCTATCTCAATCTACCTTATAGAATGCCCCCTGTAAAATTGAAAGAATTGAAAGATCAATTGAAAAAATTGTTAGAGAAAGGTTTCATAAGGCTTATGTCTCCCTTTGGGGTGCTCTCGTCCTATTTGTTTATAAGAAAATGGGCCTTTGAGGATGTGTGTAGACTACCGATAGTTGAACAAGGTTACCATAAAGAATAAGTATCCTCTACCCTGAATAGATGACCTCTTCGACCAGCTTCAGGGTGCTACTTGTTTCTCCAAGATAGACCTCAGATCGGGTTACCATTAGTTGAAGGTGAGGGAAAGTGACATTCGAGAGACAGCCTTTAGGACACAGTATGACCACTTTGATTTCTTGGTCATGTCGTTCGGGTTGACAAATGCACCCGCAACTTTCATGGATTTGATGAATAGGGTATTCAGACCCTATCTTGACATATTCATGATCATATTTATTGATAATATCTTAGTGTATTCGAGGAATTAAGAAGAGCATGCTAATCACCTTAGAGTGGTTTTGAAAACACTCAAAGATCATGAGTTGTATGCAAAATTCTCCAAGCATGAGTTTTGGCTTAAGTTAGTGGCTTTCTTAGGCCATGTTATTTCGGTAGATTGTATTCGAGTGGATATGTAGAAGATTGAGGCGGTTAAGAACTGGCCAATATCCACTTCTCCCATGGAAATAAGAAGTTTCTTGGGTCTGGCCAGGTACTACTGTAGATTCGTCGAAAGCTTCTCTTTTCTATTAGCCCCTTTGACAAAGCTTACTCAGAAGAAGGCTAAGTTTTAGTGGTATGAGGAATGTGAAAAGAGTTTTTCAGGAGTTGAGACTAGATTGACTACAACACTAGTGTTGACCTTGCCAGATGGGATAGGTTACTTTGTGATATATTGTGATGCATCTAGAGTTGGATTGGGTTGTATACTTATGGACAGAGGGAAGGTGATAACTTATGCTTCCAGAAAGCTTAAGGTCCTTGAGAAGAATTACTCGACTCATGATCTTGAGTTGGCAGTAATAGTGTTCACCCTTAAAATCTGGTGTCACTATTTGTATAGAGTGCATATGGATGTGTTCGTCTACCAGAAAAGCTTGCAGTACGTGTTTAGCTAGAAAGAGCTCAACCTGTGGCAGAGGAGATGGCTGGAGTTGCTCAAGGATTATGATATGGGCATTCTCTATCACCAAGGTAAGGCTAACATTGTTGCTGATGCTCTTAGTAGGATATCTATAGGTAGCACTACCCATGTAGAGGAGGAGAAGAGAGAATTAGCCAAGAAGGTGAATAGATTGGCTCGATTAGGAGTGCAACTTGAGGAGAACAATGAAGGTGGGATTAATATTTAGAATGGTTCTACTCCATCTTTAGTGTCTAAGGTGAAAGAAAAGCAAGACCAAGACCTTGTCTTACTCTAATTGAAAGAAGTGGTTCATAAGCAGAAGGTGATGATTCTCTCCAAAGGGGGAAATGGGCTATTGAGATATCAAGGGAGACTGTGTGCACCTAATGTTGATGGTGTTCGAGATAAAATCATGGTTGAGGCTCATAGCTCAAGGTATTCCATTCATCCTGGCTCCACCAAGATGTACCACGACTTGGGAGAAGTCGCTTGGTGGAATGGGATGAAGAAAGACATTGCTGAATTTGTTTCCAAGTGTCCCAATTGCCAACAGGTTAAGGTTGAATATCAGAAACCATATGGGTTGGTTCAGGACTTTGAAATTCTGGAGTGGAAATGGAAGATGATCAACATGGATTTCATTATTGGCTTACCAAGATGCAGAAAGCAGCATGATTCGATATAGGTGGTTGTTGATAAGATGACTAAATCAACCTACCTTTTGGTAGTGACGACAACTCATATGACTGAGGAGTATGACCAACTTTACATTTGGGAGATTATGAGGTTGCATGGGGTTCCTTTGTCTATCATCTCAGACAGAGGAGCTCAATTCACCTCTCAATTTTGGAGATCCTTCTAGAAGAGATTGGGTATGAAGGTAAATTTGAGCACTGGTCTTCACCCTCAGATAAACGGGCAGGCAAATCATACTATTCAGACCTTGGAGGATATGTTGAGGGCATGTGTTATTGACTTGAAAGAAAACTAGGATGATCATTTACCATTGATTGAGTTAGCGTATAATAATAGCTACTATGCTAGCATTCAGATAACCCCGTATGAGGCATTGTATGGGAAGAGATGTAGATCCCCGATTAGCTGGTTCGAGGTGAGTGAAGTTGAGTTGATTAGGCCAGACCTCGTACACCAGTTTATAGAGACGGTGAAAGTTATCCAGGAAAGGTTGAAGACAACCCAGAGTCGCTAGAAGTCATATACAGATGTGAGAAGACGAGACTTGGAGTTCGAGGTAGATGATTGGGTGTACTTGAAAATGTCACTGATGAAGGGTGTCATGAGATTTGGTAAGAAGGGGAAGTTGAATCCCCATTATATCGGGCTATACTAGATTGTAAGATGGACTGGGAAGGTTGCTTATGAGTTAGAATGGCCTTCCAACCTAGATGGAGTTCACCTAGTATTTTGTGTATCTATGCTGAAAAAGTATTTGGGGGATCCAGCATTAGCAATTCTTGTGGAGAGTAAGGGTATGAAGGACAACTTATCATATGAAAAAGTTCTAGTCCAGATTCTTGACCGATAGGTTCGTAAGCTGAGGAACAAAGAGATAGCCTCTATTAAAGTCCTATGGAGGAATCAATTCATTAAAGAAGCTACGTGAGAAGCCGAGGAAGCGATGAAACTCAAATACCCACATCTATTCGTGCCAAGTGATGATTATGTGGGAGGTAAATATTCTTATTCTATCAATTTTGAGTATTACTTTTCTTTAAGTTGAAGCTTATTTTATCCCCATTCCCGAGTCTAAGACAGAGATAGATAGACAATGGATAATGAGAGTTCGAGTATTCCTGAGTGAGAAATAAGATGAGTTTCGAGGTTATTCGAGTCCCAGTTCAACCTTTACTTATCATTCGAGGACGAATGATTCCAAGGGGGAGATGATGTAACACTCTGTAAAATTACTCAAATGCTCCTAAACTTTATTATGCGCATAACGTCTCTTCCCACGCTCTGATGGAAAATTCGAAATCGAATTTGCGATCAGTGCAAAAAATTAAGTCAGAAAATTATCTTAACTCGGCTTTATCACAAAAAATGCAATTTATTTTTGTCAAAGTGA
>JAOTQJ010086938.1:0-12252 GCA_025642045.1 Solanum sejunctum
ATATATATATATATATATATATATATATATATATATATATATATATGATATTATCTCTATATAGTGTTGGGGATGACTAAGCCTAGCTCGGTGAGTGATAGGCCCGGACAACCTTGTTGGGGTTTGGTACCCATCAACCTTGATTGGGGGTTGGTACTCAGTCAACCTTGGTGGGAGGTTTGTACTCCGTCATCCTCGGTTGGGGGTTTGTACTTCATCAACCTCATGAAGGGGTTCGTAACTCATGCACCTATCCAAGGGGGTGGTAGGCCTTGTCTAACACTATAATAGTCACTTCTTACACTTGTATTATGTTCTATATAAGCATGGTTTTACTTCAAGCATCATTCATACATGTCATATTGTTAGTATGCTATTCATTACTATGATTATGTATTTTGTCTATGATGCCAACCTATTGTTGCATTGTATCCTACATATTTAGTACATTCAAATGTACTAACGCATACTCTATGCCTATATGATGTCACCATATATGAACCAGTGTACCACTTGATCATCATCCTCCTTTACGTGGCTAGTATGACTTCTATCAACCTTGCTGGTGAGTCCTTCAATCCGGGGATGTTACTTATGATCTCTTGTGATGTATTAAGACTTTCTCTCTTGACTTATATATTTACTATGAGGGTGAATCCAGTTGCTTTGTCTTGGCCCCCGCTATTGTCTATGCTTTGAGCTTTGACTCTATTGACTCTTGTTGTTTATGATAACAAAGTATACCCTTAGCCCTAGTTGTTCTAATGTACTATTCCTTGTTGTACTCTATTGTTTCTGCTACCGAGAGTGTGGAATGATATGCTACAAGAATTGTTTGGGGTTACTTTGGCTTCCCCATTTGCCAGTCACGTCTAGGCCTTAGGATTGGGTCATGACAGGAAAAGCCATACCATAACTTCTATCGCATGACATAGATCATCAAGAAGAGGAACATTTCGTAAGATTACTTGTAGCCTCTTACTCATATTTATGGTGCACTTCAACAACCATTAAAAAGACTCTAATCGATGCAGTGTGTTGAATTTCGAGGACAATTAAAAACCTAGTACTCTAATACCATGTTTGTCATGACCCAAACCTAGGGCCTGCACATGACACAGCAAATGGGAATCTAAATGGACCCCAGATAAGCCTCGTAGCATATCATTAACAAATCCTTGGTCGTGGAAGCAAAATAAAATATAACAAGAGATATAAAAAAGGGAAGCGGGACTATGAGATGCTTGATATCTATAATGAATAAAAGAGTCAAAGCTCAAACATAAGTATATCAATTGTTCCAACAACACCTTTAACATAGATTGGAGCTGGGACCAAGCCACTTTCCGGGCTCACCCTCATAGTATCAAGTGTTCATCATAAAGAGACATCATATAGTAAGAGTAGTAGAGCTAGTCTCCTTGAACTTGAGGACTCAGTAAAGCCTGACTTCCAAAATTCCAAAAAGCCACGTGGAGGATGATCGAGAGGAGATATGGTTCCTACATGGTAACATCATGTAGGCATAGAGTATGCATTAGTATGTTTGAATCTACTAAGTATGTTGGATGCAATGCAGCAATACATAAGACAGTATAGTCAAAATGAATAATCATAAGCAATGGATAAGTATAATACCAATGTGGCATGCATGATCAATGCTTGAAGTAAAACATGTTTGTAAATCATATAACTTGTAGCGAACATAATACATGTGTTGGAAGAGACCATAATCATAGACCAAGCAAACTATTACTTGGAATTTGTGGCATGACCCCCCCTCGGTGAGTTGGTCAAGGTATCTACCCCTCAACATGGTAGTATTGACATGTCACCCCAAACAATATAGTCGAGGTACCTACCCATCAATGTGGTAGTATGGGCATGTGCCCCCCCCCCAATAAGGTGGTCGAGGTATCTACCCCTCAATATGGTAGTTTGTGCATGTCACCCCTCAACAAGGTAGTCGAGGTATATATTCCTCAACGTAGTAGTATGGGCATGTCACCCCCCAACAAGGTGTCGTCAACTTGCAAAACTACAGATACTTTTCATGAATTCAATACATATATATACAATTCCTTAATCGTCACAAAGTAACTTGACTTATAAACCATGTAGTAGTTCATCAATAAATTGAGAATCCTTGTCAAGATATTTTGTCAAATAACTGGTGGGAGGGAAATGCTTGTTTCAAATAATGCCATTTAAGAGTGAAATAATATGATAAAACTCAATGTAAATCATGCCATCAATATATAGTAAAACCCTCATGAAGGATATGTTGAAATCCATCATTAAATTTCATAATAGATCATAGTTTCATAGCTCAAAACATGGATACTCTCAATAGAGAAAACCAATTCATAGTATAAAATTGAGATAGATAAACATGTATATTCAATCAACACTTCTTAAAACCCCATCATAATGTGTAATCAAAATCCATTATAAAAGATACCTATAGAAGATACAACTTGGAAACATGCAATTTTCATAAAAAAGGAGATTGGGATCCATAGGTGGAAAGACCCAATGGATGAAATCCATATACCTTAAACTTGGGTTTTTTTGATGCACAATTAAAGGTAACTTAAAGCTTTAATGGAGTTCTTAAGATTCGGAATTGAGCATGGGACACTTGAATTTGGATGAAATATTTGGTCAAGTGTTAGAGAGGGTTTTTGAGAGGGTCTTGAGTGGTATAGAGTTGAAAAATGGCTAAGTATAGGTATCTTCACACAAAAATGGACCCTTGGGCCAAAATAGAAAGTCAAGGAAAAATTGTACTGGTCTGCATCAACACAATGCAAACCTATTTCTAAGGGCACTCCAACACTGATCCGCTCCCTTGGCGCATCATTGAGATGGCGTGAATAGCTATCAAAATTCAAATTTTTGCCAAAATTATTTCTAGCATCCTCTGCAAATTGGGGTAATACCCATTTCCCACTCAATGTTGCCCTTGATAAACAATACGAAGTTGAATTTTTGATATCACGCATAGATATTGAGATATATGAAAATTACAATTATGGGCATTTTCGATGCACATTCTTAGGGCATTTTTGGGGTATTTGACACTATCCAACTTTTCGATATGTAAATCAAACTATGGGTCACAATGGGGCTCATGGACCCCAAATAAGTTGCTTAAAATTTTTCTAAGTGTTGATGTCTCTATGACCAACTCTACGAGCCATAAATGACCTTACAACTAGTAAACTGGTATATCAAACCTAGTCCTAAATTCTAGGGTTCAAATATTCTACGAAACCAGGTTTTACAGGGTGTAAAACACTGTACGACTGTAATTAGGGTTTTGTAAAGTCCATGCCCAGTAACTTTTCAATTGTCTTGGTCAAGGTATAAATAATGAGATCAAATTATTTTAACCCCATTCTTGACCTAAATTATAAAATTAACTCGACCAACCCCTCCCTCTCTTTAATCCAATCACTAATGACCATCGTACACTTATTTTTTGGTGAGTCTCCAGCAGCATAGGGTTTCATGCCTAGTCATCTCGTTTTTCTTCATCACTTCAATCACAAATCATGGTAAGTTTTTGGTTAAATTAAGACCCCTAATTTGCATTGTTTTGAATGATTAATTTGTAAATTAAGTGGGTAAAGGTGTTTAGACATAAAATCCATATATGAATTTAATTTGTGGTAGATAAAATTAAGTTGCCCATGTTTGAATTATTGTCAACGTGGGGAATTAAGTAGTTTCACCTTGTGTGAATGTTTTGGATAGCTATTTTTGCTTGTTAAGTCACTCACCATGTGTGATTAAATGATTGTGTTTGTAAATTATTTTGTGATGACATAGGTGCATGATCATATTGCAATCAATCATAAGGGGTCAAAATTATAGGGTAAATATGCTTGATCACTATTGATGGGGTGCAGGTGTGTAGAACATTTTAGGGGTGATGGTTGTGGTATGGAAATCATGTGAGTTTGTGTGTTTTTGCTTTGATGGTGGTAATTTATTTGTCAAAAAAGCATTTGGGGTCCATCTGATTGGTTTGGAAATTCAGATGAGTTTTTCCCATCCACGAGTGGCTTTTACGACCCATGGATTATTCCATGAGTCATAATTTTCCTTTGTGAAAGATTCCAAAAACTTGATGTTTCTGAGTATCCATTAGATGAGGATATTCTGTGAGTCACAGATCACTTTACGTCTCATATATGGGTCTCGTAGATCCCTGCCTAGAATTGATTACTCTCTCAAAAACTCTATGATCTAGTGTATGACTTGTAAACTACTTTACGAGTCATACCTGGTTGCGTAGACTTTCTCAATAGAAAAATTTCTTTAAACCACTGCTTTATGAAAGCTTTTTACGACTAGTAGTATCCACTATGGCCCGTAAAGGTGCTTTCGTAGAACCCTTTTGGAACTTAACTCAAATGAATTCTTGCATCCTAATTCTTGATTTGTGGGGCTAACCATAGTGTGTATATGTTTATGTTTCAGGCACTATGGACCCAAAAGCCTAATATGATGAGACTCGAGCCCTATGAAGGAGGCTTAGAGATGAGCCTTTGGATGATGCATAGGCCACTACACTGAGTGGCTCACTAGAGGTGCTGGAAGTCAGCCTAGAACCAGATGTAGCTTAACTATAGACTACAGCTGCTTCCAGAGCTAGGTAGTCTCAAGTTCTCATTGTTTGTGCTCCCCAATCTGAGGAGAGAGGCAATGACGAGAGTGATTTACGTAAAATGATTCCATCTAGAGAAGAGTCCAACATTAATGAAGGCTTTGAGGATGGATCAGAGACAAAGTCCTCTGTCGCACCTCGATCATCACCATCAACACCGTATGAACTTAATAGTCGGTGGTGTGTCAATGACATACAATAGATTTAAGTGTAGGGCATGTAGCTGACAAAGTGGGGTAAGCCAGACCATTCCATCTATGAGTAGCCCCCAGTCATCTTAGATAAACTCACCAGTGTCCCCAGCCTCTAGGAGAGGATAAATCAATATGGGCTACAGTGGTCACATATGCACTTTGACGATACTCCATGACCATGGTGAGGTAGTTTTATGACTTATATGCAGCCAATATCTAGATCACTCTTCCCGAGGGGAAGAAGCCTCAAGCTTAGTCCAGATTGATCGAGATAAGAGTGAGGGGCCGACAGGTGGATATATCGAAGGCCACCATCTGCTAGATGCTATTTGAATCGGAGTTCCTTACACCCAGATCCACTGGAGAGTTTGACTATAGGATAGGGTAGATGAGGGACCCACTTATAATGAAAGATCTAAAGAGACGAGCCACTTTGATGAGATAAGTGGTTGGATATATTATTGAGTAGGGCGGCAAACCTGCATAGGTCACCACCCACTCAGAGCCTATTGTCAAGGCTTCACTTAGTTTCTCCGCCAAGTTTTGGTAGGTGATTGTTCATTCACATATCCGACTGATACTTTGATAATATACAAATGCTAAAATATGCATTTTTTCTTGCCAGTATCTTAGCCGGCTATTATATTGACTTGGCCTAACTCATTACCGAGTAGATTCATAAGGCTGCACTAAAGAGGTCCACCTCCATCCCATTCTTGTGCTTGATATAGAGTCTCTATCTAGAGTCGAGGGTGGAGATATTATACCAGCTGGACTTGTTTATTGAGGCCAAGTGTACATCGGATCCCAGCCTAATCAAGGCTTAAAAGAACTCGATGACGCTCAAGCTAGCACAATCTCCACCTATGCCTGAGATGTTTACCACCACCACTACCTGAGGGTTCATAGATTACCATCGCCACGGCTGCTACTACTGAGGGAAGTCCCCTACAGCCTTAGTTAGATGAAGAGAAGGGGGCCCTTACTATTTTTCCTTCTTCATAGGCCACGATTTAATAGGCTAATATCGTGTGCATTGTCTATATGTCTATTGTATCTATATAGGCCTTGGTATAGAGGTTATCACATGTTGAGTCATAGTTGGCTCAGCTTGTTCATCAGATCAAGCCATGGATCTGCCAAGCTATTTCAAACCTTGAGGGTCGGATATTGGCATTCATGGTCACTACTATTCAGGACTGTATCTCTACCATGGATGCAAGAATTGATGCCTTCAAGGAAATGGTAAAGCGAAGATTGAGTGAGGCTCGTCCTTTCAATTTATGGAATATGCAGATGGATATTCAGCAGCTCTAAGCTGATAAACAACAACACTTGCGGTACTGGTCACACTACCAGTGATAATACCTCTAATGCTGATGGTTGATTTATTTTCTCTTGAGCCCCTACAACCTCCCTATGGGAAGAGACCTAAAACGCCCCGGAAAGGTGCCTCGGAAATAGCCATACTCATAATTTTTATATATCTAAACAATCATGTGTGATATCAGAAATCTGACTTTATATTCTTGATCAGGGGGAAAAATTAAGTGTGAAATGGGTATAACCTATACTTAAGAAGGCCCATAGTGAAAAATGATTTTTGCTAACGTTTAGCAAAATAGTGTTGGTCCGTGATGGCTCTGCGATGCAGACCTATCGTAGAGCAGTGTTATCACTTCCTTAATTTTTTGTTTTGTCCTAAGGTATTGGGGTCATGGATCCATACCCTTTTATACGTGAAATATCCTATACTTAGCTATTTTTCAACTTCATATCACTTAAAAACCCTCTATAAAGCCTCTCAACCATTTAATGAAAATTTTCATCCAAATTCAAGTGCCTCAAGCCTAATTTAGGATCTCAAGAACTCCATTCAAGGTTAAAGTCTCCTTCAAGCCTACATCAAAGAATTCCCAAGTTTAGGGTATGTGGATTTTATCCATTGGGTCCTTTCATCCATGGAGCCCAATCTTCCTATTTTATGAAAATTGCATATTTTTAAGTTGTATTAACTATGGGTATCTTCTATTATGGTTTATAAGAATGAAATAAGTTGGGCTTTACTGAAATGTTTATTAAATACGCATGTCTATCTATTTCAAGCTTATACTATGAATGAGTTTTGTATATTTAGACTATGCATGTTTTGAGCTAAGAAACTATGATCTATTATGTGATTTGATGATTGATTTTTAGATATTTTACATGAGGGTTTTACAATGTATTGGTGGGTTAATTTACATTGATTTTTCTCATATTATTTCACTCTTGAATTGTATGATTTTGAACTAGCATTGCACACCCACCAAGAGTTTGATAAAATGACTTGATAAGGATTCTTGAGTTATTGATGATCTATTGCACATTTATGAGTCAAGTGACTTTATTATGATTTTGGGATTTCAAAAAATGTATTGAATTCAGAAATGTCTATGATGCTGTAATGTTGGATTAAGCGCTTTTTCAAAGATTTTACCTAATGTGAGCCTTTGATAGTAATGCAAGGGTAATGTTTGATGCTGACCTATTCTTATGTTTTAAAGTTAGGCTCACCATTAGAGGTCAAACATGTTTTAACTCTACTCATGTCATGTCTCCATGCTTCTTACAAATTGCTAAAGTATGATTATTTCGATTATTTCATGGGATTAGGCTTAGCATTGATGGATACAGGGGTTTCTCTCTTTCCTCAAACTATGAGCCAACATAATAGTATAGTTTACTCTTGCTTTACTAGTTGATCCATTTAATGAACTCTCCCTTGAAATTATTCTTGAAATGGGATGATCTCCCATAAGGTGAAGTTTCTCATAAAATCCTTTCCAAAATAGGATGGGTTCTTGTAAGGGGGTTACTTCTCAGAAATGGGATGGGCTCTTATAAGGTGAAGTATGGTTTACCTTGGCAAGTAGACCACGTCTTTATCAATGAGGTGTAATCATCGGGATTCCAAGTTGTAGCTTGATTGGTTTTATTCTTTGTCGGTTGAGGTCCCTTCCCACATATGTATTACATTCTATGCAAGTTGAATGGTTTATAAACATGTTTTACTTCAAGCATTCCCATGGATGTCGTATTGAGATTATTCTTATCCATTACCTGTTACTATGTATTTTCTCTATATTGTCTTATGTCTTGTTGCATTTTATCCTACATACTTAGTTCATTCAAATGTACTAGCATATACTTTATGCCTATATGATATCACCATGTAGAGAATGGAGATCATCTAGATCATCCTCCACGTGGCTAGTGAGATTCTATGAAGATAAGTTTTGGTGAGTCCTCATGTACGAGGACACTATCTACTTTCGCTTGCTATTCCTAAGACTTCTTTATGTTGATTATTTGACATTGTGAGTGTGAGCCTGGAAAGTGGCTTGGCCCTTGCTCCATTCTATGTTTAGAGGTATTATTGGAATATTATGATATATTTATTGTGTAAGCTTGATTCTTTATGCATTTATGATATAGAACACTTCCCTTAATCCCACTATCCCTTTTTGTATTATTTTTTATTGTTGTTTACATTACTTCCATGATCAAGGATATGTGATTGATATGCTACGAGGTTTGTTTGGGTATCTTCAGGTTTTTATTCACCGTCTTACATCTAGGCCCAAGGCTTGGACACATGGATTATGAAAAACTTGGTATTAGAGCACTAGGTTATTAATGGTCCTCGGAATCTAACATACCATATCCATTAGAGTCTCATTCATGATTGTGGGGAGTGCTACAACTATGAGTAAGAGGCTATGAGGTATTTTAGGAAATGTTTCACTTTTTCATGATATATGTCGTGCTTAGAGTTAAGTCCCATTAAGACCTTTCCCGACTCTTAACCATTACATTTCAGAACATGTCTCAAGTTATTAAGGATGGTGATATTTCCAATGCGGAGGTTTACAATGCTCTTTGGATATTGGCCAAAGTTGTGTCTGCCCAACTCAACAAATTGGTGGGCACCCTTGAGAGCTCAAATGATAAGATGGGGGAGAAAAAGGCCAATAGGGCTAGTGTTGAGGGTGCTTCATCTTCTAGTAGACTACCTGTGCCCAAGTTCCCAAAGATAAGTACCCCTTTAGCCACTTGCCAAAGGGTGTGGTAAGAAACATCAAGAAAAGTGTTTGGCAGTGATTGCGGATTTCTTCAAGTGTGATGTCGTTGGGAATAAGATGATGCATTTCCCGGTGGCCTCATAGGAAGAGAGAATCAGGGCGCAAGTTGACGGGAGGCTTACATATGCTAAGCCAGTGCAATGGTTGGATGACCCATCCTAAGTGCCCAAAATGTGGGAAAAATCATTATTGCACATGTCTGAGGAACATAGGTTTAACACTCCACACCTTACACTACTAGTACAATTCAAATGAAACATGACATGGTTTGGTTGAATTGACGCTAATTTTCAGAAGTGCAGGAATCTTGTGTTAATGGGCTATATGTGCGTCTAACGCTTAGGAAGGTCAAGTGTATACAAGTTTTATGTCGATTTCAGCAGATTATGGCCTTAAATGAAGTAACATAATTAAGGTGCTTGTAGGACTTAGGAAGCTAGTAGGTGAATCACCTACTTGCTTAGCTTAAATTGCCAGTTAAACGGATATGAGACTCAACATCGAATTTGTCCAAGTTCAATTATGAATAAAGTTTTTATTAAGGGTGTAAATTTGGGCCATGTTTATTATCATAAATGGGCTATATTATTATCCAAAGGAGAATATTAAAAATTTCCCAAATACACCACAACCCACTTGGCTAATTGGACCCAAAACTAAGTGAAGAGAGAATTGGAAAATAGGCAGCCCAAGCCTATCAACTTGGAGACCCATATAGACCCAAGTATGAGGGCCAAGCTGGTGGATCACCAGCTTGATAATGTGTTTTATAGGGTGTTCAAAAGGTCAAGGGAAGGTCGGACAAATACCCCTTTTTTAAAGGGTACTAAAGCAGCTCCACAATTCATTCTCAAGTTGAACACAAAAACAAATCTGATTGCTCTCTCTAATTTCTCTCAACTTTTCTCAACTTTGTAAAGCAGCTAAAAGGGACTTCTAGGGTTCTTGGGTAAGCCCTAAACCATGAAGTAAGTGGTATATAAGTTTATATATGTGTTTAGTATGGTTTTCTTATGAAAAACAAGAAGTATATGCTAGTATGTTGGTGCTGGAAAATCTGGACAGATTCTGTGCTGAAAGTTGATGCACCTTTTCCTTTTGTTTTGGTGATTTATCTATGGTTAGTAAGTTGTATTATGAAGAACACTTGGTGTCCTTACTATGGTTTGAGTTATAAACATCACCCTAAGGTTGCTTCCCTAACTTTGGTTTCATTTAACAAGCGCGTTTTATTGTGTTATCTTAAGCGTCATGTTGATTGAAACTTGCGGGCTGTTGTGTGTAAGGCTATTAGCTCACGTCCTTCATGACTTCTTAACTGCTGTTATAAGAATGTTTTAGGTCTTTATATATGTGTAAATTTTGCTAAAAAAGTTTGGTTAAATTTGGAATAGGTTTGGAGTTGTCGACATCGAAATGTAGCGAAGGGAGGTAACGTTATGCTGTCCATTTTTAGGTTGTGTAGAATTATTATGTGTTGTACTTTGTGGGTAGTTGTAAGGATATTATGGCATAAAACCAGGATGTTCATGAAGTGTATGTGTGAATTTGTGTTGGAAAATGCGAGTAGAGACGTAGAGGTTGGAAGAATATGCTCGGGTTTATAAATACTCGCTTGTCGTCCATGTGTTGTTTTGTTATGTGATTGGACTGCCAAGGTGTATTTATTGGCTATTAATGCTAGTTTTATCACCGACTATGTTGTAGATAAGTATTTGGAGTAAGGAAAGGTTATCTTGAGGTAGTAATGAGGTCATACAACGAGGTATATAAGGTTACTTGATTTCGTATCACTTGGCATAAAACATAGATCTCTCCTTGGTACATAAAGGCATTTGTCAACTCCGACACAACTATTAACCATGTTCCCACTCTTGTAAATGTTCATATGATTTCATACATAGTCACCTTCAAACTTGCATACATGTTTGGATACGAAGTTATATGAGTTCTTGTTATGAAATAAAGTTCACGAGTTGTTCCATTTCATATGCATTTCATCATTTGTGTAATGTACTCTTTTCATTGTCATTGTCTTGTGTGATTATCCACATATCACATGGTATGTATACAGTCCTACAGCTCCAATATTATGACTACCACAAGAATCATCTCAAAGGTTATTGAAAGATAAAGTTTACAGTTTTTGATAGGTGGTAGCCCAAGGGGTGGAGATAGCACCTAGCCAGGGACGATCCTATCAATGAGGGGTAGCTCGAGGGGTTGAGTATAACCTAGACAGGAATGAACCCAATACAATTTCATCACTGATCAGGTGGTCATTTGTTTTACAGCTACGCATAGATTTTACAGTAAAGGTAAAGTAATATAAAGAACGTAAAGTACATGCCCCCACAATACAACTAAAGGTGGTCTCTGATGCTACCCCAGTGTACAGTTTCATTTAAGTTGTTACTTCATATGCAATGTTTCCTACCTTATATACTCAATACATTATCTCATACATATGTCCCTTACGGGGGACCTATATTTCATGTTGCAAGTACAGGTGGTAGTAGATCTCCCCAGTAGGAGTACAAGAGATTCTGCTATGGTTAACAAGTTCCAGGTTGCTTTGGAGCTTTGCATGTCTAGAGGTTATATGTTTATATTGTACAGTTAGTTGAGGCGATGCCTGTCCCAACCCTTATTAGCTATTTTTCTTTATTTAGAGGGTTTGTAGACTATGTAAAGTAATGTGTGGTCATGTCACAACCTAGTCATATGCATTTCCTTTTGGCTTGTTATCACTCTTTATCTTCTTAAAGGCATGTCAAACGCAGAAAGCCCTTATAGTATGTATAGAAAGCGCATAGTTACAGGTTGGTTCTCCCGAGCCTTAGCGACAATGGGTGCCAGTCTGCCCTAACGAGACTTTGGGGCGTGACAGAAGTGGTATCAAAGTAGGTTGTCCTAGTGAGTCTACAAAGCCATATCTATGTAGAATCTTGCTTATCGATGTGTTGTGCACCACATTTATAAGCAGGAAGCTACGTGGCATTTTGGAATTGTTACTTTCTTTCCATTTTTTAGATCGTGCTATAAAGTCAAGTGTAATAGGTGTATTATGTCTAATTCCTAAATTGTTTTGTACAGTAAGTATTCCAGAAACAAGGCAGAATAAAGGTAAAAGGGAAGGGAATAGAAGTGGCGGTTGGTAAACCCATCTAGGTGAGACAACAAAATGAGATTCGAGAGGAGTCTTTGTCACAGACATCTCCAACTCCTCCAGTTCCTAATGAACCAGAGAGTAGTGAAA
>JAOTQJ010086988.1:0-12251 GCA_025642045.1 Solanum sejunctum
AACTTTTCTATTTTAATCCAATTGAGGACTCCCGACTCCAACTTAAAATATACGCTCCAATTATAATTAAGCACTGCTAACTTACATAATTTAAATCACGCCATGTTCGTCATGACTTTTCCAATTGAACGATTTACTTTGATTGAATTAATTACGGGGTCTAACACATACCTTAGATCTTGAGTTCCTTGGAATTGAGTTGGGAAAGAATGAAAGCTTGGAAGTGGGTCTTGTAATCCAAAAATTATTCTTGAGTTTTCTTAGATTTGTATTGTGGTCTTGGTGGAGGCTCTTGCGAGAATTCGAAAGTGTATTTGAGATGATAGTAATGACTTTGATCCTTTGGAACAAAGTTTAAGTCTTTTGGGAAGGTTAACATAACATTGGAAGCCTAAAAAGGTCATTAGAGTAATTAGAATTTATGAAAACGTCGCTAGTGAACGGATAAAAAAATTGGCAAAGTGTTACCTCACTAGAGGCTTGACTGGTCGTGTGGCACTCCACGGGTCGTGTAGAGTGCCCGTGATACAAGACTTAGCCTCAAAATTGCAATTGGAACTCTTGAGAAAAGTTAGCGTTGACATAACTTTGACAGGCCACTTCTCGGGTCATGTGGTGTTTCACGGGCCGTGTAGTTGTCCCTTATACCACACTTAGACAAGAAAATATGGCCAGGACACTCCACGCCTCAGTCCCAGGAGCTGTCTGCCTTTCCACAGCCCATCAAAGGTGCCCATGGCACCACACTTGGCCAAAATTTCCTCCCATGCTCATCAATCCTCCCTTGAACACACCTTATAACCATCCACACGGTCAATGGCAAGCCACACGGTCAATGCCATTGGCCATGTCACCTTTCTTAGGTCAAAAATGGCATTTGCCAGTGCAAGGCTGTCCAAATGGCCCATCAAACACCCCCTGCCCGTCAAGGAGCCCGTGTGACATCACTGTACGAGAGGGTCTCACGAAAATGGTCATAACTCCTTCATCCAAACTCAAAATGAGGTGAAAATAAGTGTGTTGGAAAGCTAACTCAAAAGGTTTTCATTAGAAATTTTGTGGGCTATCCAGTTTCAAGTATGCTAAAAGATATGACCCTTTAAAGTTGACCCTTCTACCAGTAGTTGTGTCAAACTTAGCCAACGGAAATCCCTTTGAACTTGGTTTGACGTAGGGGAGCCATGATGGCCTTAAACTACATAAATGAGCTTGAATTGAAGTCTTGAAAGTGAAATTATATCAAGCTTAGGTGTTCCATAAGGTGTCACCTTAGTCCAAAACTTTCTGAAATCAAATCTCAAGCGTCACTAAAGCTATACAAAAACATTTGGGTCCTTACACAAACTAATTGCGCACAAAAATAAAACAAACCCAGGCACCCACAGTTGTACCAAAAAACTAACCCTTAGTACCCAACTAATTGTGCATCAATAAAAAAAACTAACCAACACACCAATAGTTTAACCAAAAGATGTAACCCAAAGTAACAAACTATTTCTGCAAAAAAAAAACATTCACCATCTTGAGTATCATTATGCATTTAAATACTAATCTGAAAACCAATAAAAGCACTGAACATTCACCATGCTGAATACCATCCAGAATACCATTATGTAGTATAATTAACAATGACAAAATTTTTATTTTAAAAAACAAGACACCAATAGTATAGTTTTACCAAAAATCTAACCCTTAGTACTAAACTAATTGTGCACCAATTAGAAAGATAACCAACACATTTTCGTCTTAATTCTTTTTTGGTGATGGCGCGTAAGCATTCAACTCAAAGCTACGTCTAGAGGAATAACGTAGAGTGCTCCCAACAGAAATAATATTACTTTTGAGCTTTGAGCTTTTCCTAGTATGTGTTCTCTCCATAGTTATGTTCTTCACCCTTGTGAAATCTACACTACATAGAAACGAGAATTTTTTTTAAAAAAAAATAAAACTTAACACGGGTCGATAAACACCTTATAATAGCAAACAATTATTCAAACGACCAATTTTTTGTTTGAAGATAAGAAAAAAAGTTTTAAAAAAATGATTAGTGTTATCTGGAATATGAACAGATTTCTTTGAATATTTGGAAGAAAAATTGGTTTTGCTTCAATAAAGAGGTTTTGCTTCAAACAAAGTAAAAAGTGAAGGTAAAAGCATTGGGAGACGCGCCTACAAAAGCTGAGGCGCGTCAGTGATAAGGTGTAAAATCAAATCAAATTAATGATCGATTTGTGAAAGGACCAACTACATTTAACATTATTTAATTAAAAAAAGTATAATATAGTCAACATATATATGGTATACTTTGATAAATTATTTGTTATTTTGATAAATACAAAAAAAATTCTTGTAATTCGTAGTCTTAAAATGTCTGTACTTGTAAATTTTCCTCAAAGAAAAACATTTGTTAAGGGGTTTATTGTTTGAGTGATCAGATCATTGTCTAGCCGGTTAATTTGATCCCATCTCATTACAAAGACATCCAAATGGTCATTATCGAGGAGTAAACTGGAAACTTGTGGCCTAAAGGCAAGAAAGGACGATAAAAAGGGTCCCAAAAATAAAATAAGAGGATAAATATGTTAGATCAATTCATATGTTATTTTGTAAACTATAGAGAACTATTAGCTGGCATGCACAATTATATTTTCTAGGTGCAATGCCTTCATTGGAAGGAGGGAAAGAGTGAAGACTTCTTATTAACTAGTCGATGTATTATACTTATTGCCTATAAATAACAGTTTTTACTTACTCAAAATGGATTTTTTGATTGCAACCCACAAATTCAAATCCTCGACATGAAATATAATCCTTAAGTACTCCAAAGACTCATTATTATCAATCAATAAGATAGTAATCCGAGGACGTTACTTATGATCTCATGCTAGATTCTAAAATCTCTTTCTTTTATGTATACATTAACTATGAGGGTGAGCCCAGTTGCTTGTCCTGACCCCTGCTCTTATTTATGTAGTAGAGGTGTTGTTGGACATGTTATGTATCCATGTTATGAGCCTTGACTCTCTTGATTGTGATGTTTATGATATGGAAGTTTACCCTCAGTCCCAATTCCCTTTGAATATGTTTATCTCTTATTATCATTTTAATTACTTTCGCAATCAAAGAAATGTAATGATATGCTATGAGGCTTGTTTGGGGTTGCTTCAGGTTCCCCATTCGCCGGTCACGTCTAGGCCCTAGGCTTGAGTCGTGACAAAGATGATATCAGAGCACTACATTGTTAGATCCTCAAAGTCCAACAAATCATACTCTTCAGCCCCATATGTAGTCTTAGCCAGTAGAAAGTGAGCTAATTTCGTCATCCTATCAACCACCACCCAAATAGAATAAAAACCTTTTCTAGTTTTGGGAAACCCTACCATAACATCTATATTAATCACCTCCCATTTCCAAGTAGGAATCTCTATGTCTTAGGTTAGGCCACCCAACCTTTAATGTTCAGCTTTGACTTATTGACATCTATGACGATTGAAAATGAATTTGGCAATATCCCTCTTCATGCCTCCCTACCAATACACATCTCTCAAGTCTCTATGCATTTTGGTTGAACTGGGGTAAATGGAATAAGAAGAATTATGGGCCTCATCAAGAATCTTCTCCCTCAAACCATCAATACAAGGCATACACAACCAACCTTGGTACCTAAGGGCATCATCTACCCCTTGGGAGAAACCCTCTACTTTGCCCTCTTTCAGGAAGGCCTTTAATTCAAGCATGGAAAAATCAAGATCTTGTTTTGCTATCACCTCATCAACTAATGAAGACTTAGACCCATCAACAACCATACTATCACCCATTTCTTCCAACCTAACCCCCAATCTAGCCAATCTATGCACCTCCCTAGCTATTTTCCTATCACCATTATCAACATGAGCTTGGCTACCCATGGACACCTAACTCAAAGCATCCACCACCACCTTCCCCTTACTCGGATGATAATACATACTCATGTCATAATCTTTGAGACGTTCTAGTCACCTTCTTTGTCTAAAGTTGAGATCTTTTCGAGTGAAGATATATTGGAGGCTCTTATGATCGGTGAAGACATCCCTACACACCTCATACAAGTAATGACACCAAATCTTTAATGCAAACACAATGTCAGGTAACTCTAGATCATGGGTAAGGTAATTCCTTTCATGCACCTTGAGTTGCCTAGAAGCATAAGCTATGACCTTACCATTTTGCATAAGCACACAACCCAAACCAACTCCAGATGCATCATAATACACAATAAAACCCTCAAACCCATCCAGTAGTAACAATATAAGAGTGAACACAAGTCTATCCTTTAATGTTTAGAAGTTTCTCTCACATTCATCGGTCTACACAAACTTAACCTTCTTTTGAGTCAATTTGGTCATAGGGGAAGCAATGGAGGAGAACCCATTCACAAATCTTCTATAGTAACCCATAACACCCAAGAAGCTTCAAATATCTGACGGGGTCAATGGTCTAGGACAATTTCTAATCACATCAGTTTACTTAGGATCCACCTTTATACCATCTCCCGACACCACATGACCCAAGAATGCAACCTCCTTCAACAAAAATTGACACTTATCATATTTAGCATACAATCTCTCCTCTCTCAACCTTTGCAACACAACCCTCAAATGACCTATATGCTCCTCCCTACTATATGAGTAGATCAAAATATCATCAATGAAGACTACAACGAAGGAATCAAGGTAAGGTTTGAAGACTCTATTCGTTAGATCCATGAAGATAGCTAGTGCATTAGTTAACCTAAACAACATCACAACAAACTCATAATGCTCATATATAGTCCAGAAGGCTATCTTGGGAATATCACACTCCCTTACCCTCACTTGATGATAGCCCGACCGAAAATCAATCTTAGAGAAGAAGCTAGCCCCTAGAAATTGGTCAAATAAGTCATCAATTCTTGGAAGAGGATATCTATTCTTTACAATGACCCTCTTGAGTTGCCGGCAATCAATGCACATTCTAAGTGACCCATCCTTCTTTTCCACAAACAACACTGGAGCACCCTAGGGGGATTGGATAGGCTTAATACATCCCTTCTCCAATAGATCTTTCAATTGCTCCTTTAACTCCTTTAACTCCTCTGAGGCCATATAGTAAAGGGGAATGGAGATTAGCTGAGTATCAAAAAGGAGATCTATGCCAAAATCTATCTTTCTTTCGAGAGGAACACTGGGAAAATTATTCAAGAAGATATCAAGAAACTCATTTACAATGGGGACCAACTCAATGGAAGGGACTTTGGACTCCCTATCCTTAACCCTCACAAGACGATACAAATACCCCCTAGAAATCAACTTATAGGCTTTAATTCATGAAATAAACCTACCCTTGGCCACCACATCTTGACTTTCACACTCAAGGATTAGTTCATTAGGAAATTAAAACTTGACCCTATGAGTTCTACAATCAATAGAAGCATAGTAGGTATGCGACCAATCCATCCCAAGAATAACATCAAAGTATACTATGTATAATTCAACAAGATCATACGGCAACAACTTATGCAAAATGCAAATAAGACAACTCCTATAAGCTTTCCTAGCAACAACAAAGGCACCAATGGGAGTAGACACTTCATATGACTAATGGAGTAATTCAGGGTCAACATGGAACTTTTTAGCAACAAGAGGGGTAACAAAGGAAAGAGTGGCACCCAAATCAATCAAAGCATACACATCAAAGTCAAAGATTTTCAATATTGGTAACAACATTGAGGACCTCACCAACCCCTTGCCTCCCATGTAGAGCATAAAATCGGTTGTGCCTTGGGGCACTGTCTTGAGGGCCACTTCTCCCCAATGGGACTGCATTAGCACCCTAGACCTTGCCATAATTTCTTGGACAATCTATTTTCTTGTGACCAAGCTCCCCACATTCATAACATGCATTAGAACCCTTTAAACATGGGCCTTCATGGCTCCTTTCACATTTAGGACATACATCAATAGGAGTCATCCCACCAACACCTGAGGCATAGGGAAGTCATTGACAAACCCCCTATTAGTAGCATGAGGAGACCCTTAGCCTTGATAAAATTTAGCACCCTTTTGGAATTTACCCTCAAATTGGGCCCTCTTGGCCTCATGCCCTCTTCTTTTCCTCAATTTCTCCTCGTCTATTTACTCAAGATAGGTCATTAACTGAGATAAGTCCATGTCACTAATTAGCATATCAGACCGACATTCTTCACTTACCAAGTCAGAGACCCTCATCACGAACTTATTCAACCTAGATCTAGGATCGGCAACCAAATGGGGTGCATACTTTGAAAGTTTATTAATCTTGAGGGCATACCCTGTCACTCTCATAGCACTTTGTTTCGAGTTCATAAACTCTACCAACTTCGCTTCCCTAAGCTCAAGAGGGAAAAACCGATTAAGGAAAGCTAATTTGAACTCCTCTCAAAGCACCACATTACCAACCCTCTTCTTACTCTTTCATTGCTCATACCAAATTTGGGCTACCCCTTTGAGTTGGTATGCCGCCAACTCCACCTTCTCATTTGGCCCAATACCCATGATATTAAAGATTTTATAGACCTCATCAATAAACTCTTGTGGATCTTCATCCTCCTTTGTCCCATGAAAAACCAGAGGATCCATCCTCATGAAGTCTCTTACCCCAGCTCTCGGGGTGGTAGCATGAGGGGCTTGGGACCCTTGTTGGACTTGGTTGGCCACCACTTAGGCAAACATAGTAAGAGTATCCCGGAGCTTACCATTGGTCAGTTTCTTCTCGGGAGCTCACTATTGGTAGGTTGCCCCTTGTTAGACTTGGTTGGCTACCACTTAGGCAAACATAGTAAGAGCATCCTGGAGGTCACCATTGGTAGGTTGCTCATTTGGAGTTTGGGCTCGTCTTCCTCTAGTATTTGGTATAATCTATCATAGCAAATAACAATAGTTAGGGAGGAAATACTTACCACAAGTCTATAGCATGACTTAGAATATAAAGAAGGGAAACATTTCCTAAAATGCCTCATAACCTCTTATTCATACTCATGGCGTGCTTCACAATCATGAATAGGTCTCTAATCGACACAATGTTTTGGACTCCGAGGATCTATCAACCTAGTACTCTGATACAAAGTTTATCATGACCCAAGCTTAGGGCCTGGACGTGACATGGCACAAAGGGAACCCGAAGGGACCCCAAGCAAGCCTCATAAAGCATCATTACACATCCTTGGTCGCAGAAGCAACAAATCAAGCATCAAAGATAAAAGAATGGGGAAAACAGGGCTAAAGGAAAAGTTTGCACAATATCATGGTCAAAAGACAAGAGTTAAACTTATATCATAGATGCCTAACATGTCCAACAAACATCTCTTATATATAGATAAGAGCGGGGGCCAAGACAAAGTAACTGGTCTCACCCTCATAGTCAAAATAAATAATAAAGATAAGTGTCTCAATACATAAAAGAAGAAACATAGACTAGGTCCCTGATGTGGAGGTCTCATCAACTAGCTTGAATAGCACCGAACTAACCATATGGAGGAGTATGATCAACTTGGACACCGGTTCCTACATAGTGATATGATGTAGGCATAGAGTATGCATTAGTACATTTGAATATACTAAGTATGTAGGATGCAATGCAACAATAGATAGACATCATAATTAAAATGTATAATACTAACCAATAGACATAATATACAATATGACATGTATGATCAATGCTTAAGTAAAACATGTTTAAGTAACTCATGCTCATATATAGCATCATATGTGTAGAAGAGACCCAGCTAGATGTTCAAGGTATATAACCCTTGGTGGTTGTGTGGTATAAACCCCTCACATGGTTGATGGTAATCACACCTTACCAATACGGTGAAGAAGTATAAACCCCTCACATGGTTGATGAATATAAAGCCCCAATATGGTTACCTGGGCTCTTGTCCCTCCAGGATCAGGTATGGTCTAATGCAACACTTTATATAGAGTATATCATATACATAAGCTCATTTCATAATCATAATATCTTTCATATCATATCTCATGCTTTGGACCTTTAATTCCTCAAAAAACCACATCTAGGCATTTTATCAAACACTTTGAGGTTATTAAATCATAGAGTAAAACTATGCAATTTAGAGATGAAATCATGCAAGAAAAACCATTGTAAAACCATAAATCAACATCTTGAAACACCCTCAAGACATATGCATAAAAATCACTCATAAAATCTTACAACAGATCTAAGATTTATAGCTCAAAATATAGCAAAATAGTCACAATTTTACATAACTTTAACGTAGTGTGTAGTGAATTTCATAATAATCAAGACCCACTTGTAAATCAACTTTAAATCATGCGATTTCATTAGAAGGAGGCTTGGATATCATGGGTGAAAGAAACCTATGAAAGAAACCAACATACCTTAGCTTGGAGATGAACTTGGTAAAGATTGGAGATTGAGACTTGAATCTTGAATAAGAACCTTGAAGGAATCCTTAAGATTAGTCTTGAGTTTTAGGACTTGAATTTAGGGTGAAGTATGATTCTAAGAGTTTTATAGGATATTGGGGAGTGTTTTTGGTTAATATGAGGGTGAATAAGGCTAAGTATAGGTAAAAGCATGTTTGGGAACACTTTGACCCTAAATCCAAAAGCCTTGGACCGAGATAAAAATCACTGGAAACAAAATACACAGGTCCATGAGATAGACCTATCATGGAGTCCAAACTAACACATGTCCATGACAGCTGCGCATTGCGATGTTGTCGCAGATCGTATCTAGAAATCAAAATTTTAAAAATTTGAAATTATGATTCTACTTCTTTAAAATTGGGATTAGACCCTTTTTCCCCTAATTTTGACCCCCTGAACAAGAATATGAAGTTGAATTTTTGATATCATGTACGAATTTTGAGATATATTAAAATTAAAATTTTAGAAATTCCGAGGCACGTTTTTGAGCACTTTGTGGGGTCGTTACAATACATGTCATATTGCTATTATGCTATCTATTGCTTATCATTATGCATTTTGACTATGTTGCCTATCTTTTATTGTATTGTATCCTACATACTTAGTACATTCAAATGTACTAACGCATACTCTATGCCTACATGATATCACTATGTAGGAACTAGAGCCCCGTTTGAGCATATCCACCCACGTGACTAGTACGATTTCACTCAAGCTTGTTGGTGAGTCCTCCATACTGGGAATGTTGCTTATGATCTCATGCTATGTTATAAACTATCTTTCTTTTATGTATACATTAACTATGAGGGTGGGCTTGGTTGCTTGTCTTAGCCCAGTCTTATCTATGTAGTAGAGTTGTTGTTGGACATATTATATATCTATGCTATGAGCCTTGACTCTCTTGTTCTTGATGTTTATGATACAGAAATTTTACCCTTAGTCCCAATTTTCCTTGACTATGCTTATCTTTTTTTTTATCATTTTAATTGCTTCCACGACCAAGGATGTGTAATGATATGCTATCAGGCTTGTTTGGTGTTCCTTCGGGTTCCCCATTTGCTAATCACGTCTAGGCCCTAGGCTTGGATACTGACAAGTGCTCAATTTGTGTACTTGATGATCAAATATTTGGATTAAAATCTCCTCATAAGACAAGTTAACACTTACCCAAACACTCTCAATATAAACAATCAATGAAGGATCTCCCAAACACTTCTGTAACATTGAAATATAAAACATGGGATGAATGGAAACTTTGAGGGTAACTCTAACTCATAAGCTACATTACTACCTTACTTTATAATCTGATAAGGACTAATATAATGTGGTAAGTTATCGCTACTTCACAAACCTCATGACACCCTTTATGGGTGAAACCTTCAAATACACTTAATCATTCACCTCAAAATCCAAATCGCTTCATCTAATATCAACATAGGACTTTTGAAGACTTTGTGCAGTTTTTGAGCTCTCTTAGATGATTTTCACCTTCTTGATTGCTTGAAGGATCCACTTCAACTTAGCTATGGCAACTCCATACTACCAATTGGTGATCTACATCTCCTTTTATATAAGGTTTCATAAGGGGCTACTTGAATGCTTGAGAAATAGCTATTATTATATGAAAACTCATAAAAGGTAAATGGTCATGCCAATTACATTTGCTTTAGATTCATAAGTTCCATCACTTTAGCATCCCCAAATTCAAGTAAAAAGAAATAATCAAGAAAAGTGGTCTTGAACGCCTCCTATCCAATAGGACCATCTTCTTCATTCCTTTCGGAGTTGTACTATATAAACCAAACTTGAGCAACTCATCTGAGTTAGTAAGCTGCCAACTTTGCCTTCTTCTCGAAAGATATCCCCATAATCTCCACTACCTTATAGATCTCATCAATAAACTCTTGTGGATCCTCGCCCACCTTGGAACCATAAAATTTCACAAGGTTCATTTTAGCAAATTCTCTCACATTTAAAGCCAAAGTATGAGTCTTTGGAGAAGCAACAACTTCAGCCGACATATTAATAGTAGACATAAACTCGTCATTAGTCACTTGATTGGATAGAGGGTCTTTAAAGAACTTGAGGAGCCAGAAGAGCTTGGTACTCATTAGCATTGACTCCCCTTGACAATTGAGCACATTGTCGAGGCATATTTTAAAGTACAAGTATCAAAGAAGAAAGTCTTAAGTCACACTTAGGGCACATCATAGATCCCAAAAGAAGCAAAGATTTTCTAAATGTCTCAAAGCCTCCTATTCATGGATGTGATGCGTTTTGCACCTATGAACAAGACTACTAGACGCAGCATGTTGGACTCCCTAGAATGCTTTCAATTTTATGCTCTGATACCAAATTGGTCATGACTCAAAGCTAGAGCCTAGTTGTAACACAACGAATGTGGAATTCGAAGGCACCCTATCCAAGACTTTTATTCATATAGTAAGCATATACATAGGAATTAAAGCATAACAAGAATTAAAGCAAATAAAAATATAAGAATCCATAATCTCCCATTAAAAGAAGTTACATCAATTTGTCCATACATGTCTCTACGTCATAGATCTTGGCAGGGTCTAGAACATGCTACTAGCTCACCCTCAAGATAAAATAAAATCATAAATCTCAACATAACAAAGTATAAGCATGAACAAGACTTGTCCCTGAAGCATAAGAACTCACCAACAATCTTCATTGTTTGATGTCCAAGTCTAGCCACGAATGTGAGCTAGGGGTAGTCTCGTTGTTCGTCCTTATATGCGTACTTGGAATGTACTAAGTATTTAGGCACGCAATGTATCAAAGAACATCATAATCATAATAGCACTATGCATAATCATAACAATAGAATAAAGACAAGAAATGATTGACCAATGCATATTTAAAATCATGAACGAAAACACTTAAAATATTTCATAATCTAACATACATATATATGTGGAAATAGGATCATAACCGACAATAAGATTATGAGGACTATTACATGGAATTTGATATTCCCTCTACATCAGAGAAAGAAGAGACTTTGCCAAGGTAGACTCGACTCTCACCCTATAGGCTTTATCCTAGCACGAAGAGTGTCACGTGTATACATAAAGACCTCACCCTTTGGGTTCTATTCCAACACATTGATTATCCTAAGTTCGTGGATCCACTAACTTAATACCTTATAGGCACATAATTATAATGCTATAGTGATACATAGTAATGAGATTTGAGACTTAAGACTTTACATAAGGACCCCTTAGGTCGAGCCCTCACTCTAAGACTCATTCGGTGTTAAGTCACATCCTATGGAATACATAATCATACAATATATATTGATATAATTATAGTCATCAAAACAATACTTTCATAACTTTCAAGTAAAATATCTCATGTCATAAGAATAGTTCTCTAAAATGTAGGTATACTCCTTATCTTATCATCATTACATAAACATTAGGATCTTAGTTCACCCTCGTCATCATCATCATCGTAAACATACTTGAAAACCAAATTCATGAAAATCATAGCTTGATCACTGGGCAAAATATAGGTGTTGACATCCAATTCTGACCGACCTATAACCTTTTTAGGTTGTCATCTTGATTAAAATAGGTGTTTTAAATTTTTAAATAAATGAATTTAGTTTTTATTTTATCTAATAATTATGTATTTTTGATACTTTTTAACATTGAAAATTTTGTTCGTTATATTCCTTTTTAAAAAAAATTCTTTCATTATTATTATTATTATAATTATTATTATTATTATTATTATTATTATTATTATTATTATTATTAT